>OX336424.1:7299505-7497005 GCA_946903255.1 Schistosoma spindalis
TGACTTTTTCTGTGATTGTATTTTGAATGGAAGTGGTGCAAAGCTTGCGTTCTGACTTTTAAGAAAATGTAGTTAGATAAGTGTTAACAAAAAGAATTATTTTAGGGAATAATTTGACTCCAACATAAAATGAAAACTGTATTGTTATTATTATTACTTAATGAACAGAATCATACTCCTGGTTCGTTTGCCATTCACTAGACACGGAATCGAACTTAAGACTTTTGCGAGTCTTATGGCATGTTTATCCTTCATTAGTGATGTGACTGTGATATGACCAAGGCACTACTTTGGAATATGTAATATGAATAACTTGGATTTACCTGACTCAACTATAGACTCACTTATAAAGTAGATGGAAAGTTATAATACACAGTTTATAAAATTATTCACTTTTTATTACTTACTTGCTTACTTATGCCCGTTACTCCAAATGGAGCATAAGCTGCCGACCAGCATTCCCCAACCCACTCTGTCCTCCGTATTCATCTGTAGTTCTATACAATTGTTGTTCATTCTCCTTATGTCTGTCTGTCTCCATTCCTCGACGTAATGTGTTCTTTGGTCTTCCTCTCCTCCTTCGACCTTCAGGATTCCATGTGAGGGCTTGTCTTGTGACGTAGTTGGGTGCTTTCCTCAATGTGTGTCCTATCCAGTTCCAGCTCTTTTTCCTGATTTCTTCCTCCACTGGAATCTGGTTCGTTCTTTCCCATAGTAGATTGTTGCTGATAGTATCTGGCCAACGGATCCAAAGTATTTTGCGTAGGCAGCTGTTAACAAACACTTGTATCTTCTGGATGATGGCTTTCGTAGTTCTCCAGGTTCCCACCACATATAGTAGAACTGTCTTGACATTTGTGTTGAAAATTCTGACTTTAGTGTTAGTTGACAGATAGATATTTCGAGTTCTGGATGTTCTTCAGTTGTAAATATGCTGCTCTTGCTTTTCCGATCCGTGCCTTCACATCTTCATCAGATCCACCGTGTTCATCGATGAGGCTGCACAAACATGTAAATGTTTTTACATCTTCCAAATCTTCGTCAAATGTGATTGAAATAATGCATGCTGTGTTGTATTGAAGAATCTTGCTTTTCCCTTTGTGTATATTGAGACCTACTGCTTCTAAGGCTGCTGTTGCTACACTGATCATCTTCTCCTGCATTTGTTGTTGTGTGTGCAATAGAATAGCCAGATCATCTACGAAGTCTAGATCGTCCAGCTGCATCCTCTCTGTCCACCGTAACTTTCCATACATTACATCAACATGTAGTCCTACATAGTCCAGCATTATTAAGGAGGATATAATCAGTTGGCCCAAATAAACATCTTGTCAATGAGAATAAATTTAAACTAATATACACCAATTAAGAATAAAAATTATCTCCATCGGTTAAATTTATAACCCAGAATATCTATACTCAAATAATCAGTAGTAGTGGTGACTATATTCACTTTATAATACAACAATAACTTGAACCATCTACAGTACGATTTTGTACGGCATATACAAACGTTCCCTATATTTTTTTTTGTATAAAATTAGACTAGTTACAAATATTTGCACTGATCATATTAAAACAATGAATTTTTGAATATTGAAACTTTAATCTCGTCTAATCAATAACAATCGTTGTTTAATGAGTTGTTGAAACATTAAACTTGATTTATGTCCATACTCTCTCATCCGCACACACACACACACATCCATACGCATGCACAAATGAATAAACATTAACATATTAAAGTAATACAAGTCTATAGACAGGTAATTAAGTGAATAAGTGAAGTATAGGTAGAGTATAGATGGGTAGTTAGGGTTATAGATAGATAAGTAGACAATCTTCCTACATTTTTGCTTAACAGATTTAGCTTAATCTAATCCAAACAATATTGTTGAACTAAACAAATATAAGAGAATGATAAAAACGATAGGTAACAAAGAAATAAATGTGTAAACATGTGTATTATAATTGTTATTCTATTAGGATAAACATGAAATGATCCAAATGAAAGTCATAAAATTTGTAAGAATATAATAAAGTTATCATGATGAGTTTTATAGTTTATTTTATGTATGGTATTATTATATCTCCACTTAGATTGTTCTCTTCTTTTCGTTGTTGTTTTGTATTATGTTCACTTAATTGTTCACTTAGGTGAATGATCAGTTTATGATAATCACTCATACTAATATTAGTACAGATACTACTCATAAAGTAGATAGTAAGATAAGAGTATAACTGCAAAATGTTGTATCAGTCAGTCAGTTATAACATTGGACTAGGCATATACATGCATCGGTACAAGTTGCCGCATATCATAAGCACAGCAAGACGAACACTGGATTGAATGGCGCAATATATAGAAGAAAGATGTTATGTAAGGATATAGTACACAAAGAAAAAATTACTTTGTAGTAAGAAAGATATGAAATAATTTTAATCTACTATGGGACTCCTCAGCAGTGAGCATCCACGATCCCGTCCCCCGCGAGATACGAACCCAGGATCTATCAGTCTCGTGCACGATCGCTCAAACATTAGACCACTGAGCGAGCATCCAACGATGTTAATGTCTAACTTCAACTAGTCCACGAAATTGACTCATGATCTCAACTACTAAAATTACTATAATATCCACAAAACCCCTTCTGATAAGAACATTCGCTTATATCATGCTTTATATGCTAACAACCATTGTGAATTATACAGTACTGGTCACGCTGAAGAATTCAAAAAAATTTAATATGTATAGTTAACGGTTTGAATCATTTATTTCAATTAGGCAATAAGGTCACATTCGTAGTCTTTTAATGGTGTTAGAAACTGACTGAAGCTACAAATCTAAACCATTGGCTGGTAACTCAGTAATCTTAATTCTAAGCGACCACCACAAGGGTTAAAATTCTTGAGTTCAAACGACAGCGAGATTACTGATGTGGAATGATCATGTGTTTTGCATTAGGCGAGTCATTCGTCCAGTGATTCAGGATTCTCACTGATTGTCTAACCAAAGTCAGTTTAAAAGCGGAAATAATAAACAATTTTATTCATGTTAGACATTAACACCGTTGGATACAGATTCAGTGGCCTAGAGTTTAGGCGTTCGTGCCCTAGACTGAAGGTCCTAGGTTCGAGTCCCTCATGCAGGGCCGTGGGTTCGCATTGCTGAAGAGTCCGATACTTGAACGAGACGGTCGTTCAGTGCCTCCAGGTTTTCAATACTGGTCTAGCTTAAATCGACTTATGAATTCAACTTTGAAAATTTTATTGATGCAATAAGCTTTTTTAAACTAATTCTACCCTACTGTTTTCACTATTGCTTCTTGCATATTCTTTCAGCCATCATGTTTTTGATGCGTTACTTATATACATTTAAGGATTTGAGTTTTCTAGTTTTAAGTATTCTGAGGCATCTATGATCAGTCTTTGTTGGTATTTGTGCATACTAAGAGAATTGTCTCGATATTCCTATTTAGTCACAAGATTTATTAGATCTAGGTTGTAATTCTCTGTTGATTCCAGGACTCGATAGTTGTAGATGTTGTATGTTAATAGACAAAGCATTCCAGTTTCTTTTTTCTTTCTCTTCGTTTATATATATATATATATATATATATATATATATATATCTGATAAAGTTATTTTCAATAGATTAACACTAGTCCCTGTTATATTTTCATTGAATCTATCTCAATATTGAATTGACACCATTTTTTTTTCTAATGTCATCATAAAAAAGTCAGTTAAATGATAGAAAAAATAAAATCTCCATCTGACCCTATTCATCAAATTATCTATCATAGTTAACACATGTTCACACTAATCAATTGATTATGTTGACAACATTCAGCTAGTCTGGTTGTTGACCTAACTCTACTCACCATATTCTCCCATTTCAATTTTTTTTTTGTATGTGTGGATGTAATGAGTGTCTGTATTTGTATTTCTCCCCCCCCTCTCTCCCCCTATGTATGTGTGTATGTGTACATGTGTGTAAGTAGTAATATGGATCTATTTTATCGGCTCCTTTTAATTACTTATTATTATTTTTTGTCTTTCAGTTGAATGACTTGTAATTTTTCACGAATAAATGAGTAAATAAATGAAAATAATTAGAGAACTTAATTAAATGTGGATTTATCAGGTCAACTAAAACAGCATAGTGTTTTTATGCATGAGTGATGTGAATGATAAGACGAGAATCAAAAAAAAAAAAGAGAAAACACACCCACACACATACAATGGAGGTAAAAAAAAAGGGTGAAAAACTGTTCATATCGAATAGAAAATGATTCAGTTGTTTAATGTTAGGATAAAGAAATTGTATATATGAATAATATCGTTAATAGAAATATATACTACTAGTTATTGAGTGTATGTTGTTTATATCAGCAGATATAAGTAGTATGGAACATTAATCGGTAGTGAAAAACCTGACAGCAAAAGGTTATAAAAGTCAGCTTGATGAAAAAAAAAGCAATGGAATTAGAAAGGAATTGTGAATTGGAAGAATCATATAGAATGTAAAGGACAAATCATGGAGATTTACAAATGAAATATTCAATGTATGATTCTGATATTTTATCAAGATGTTGTGTAGTGTTCTCCCCACCTGTGTTCTCGTTCACAACGGTTAGTGTAATTAAAAAGCACTTTTAAGGATTAGTGACGTTTCTGGTCAGATAGGAGTGAATGAAAGTTCTAAGAGTAAAGATTGGAGCTCATTACCGAGATTACTCTGTAAACTTGGAATAATTTTCAGCTTTTTCTTCAGTAGTGTGAATGTTTATTGGCTTGGAGTTGTGTGTCGCTCAATGCTTACAACATCTTTGTTTCGAGAGCTAAGTTGTGAGTTTCATTCACATACTACCGGAATTAGTTTGAGCATTTGAGAAGTATTCAAACTGTGAACACACACACACAATAGAATTTATAAAAGCCTATTAGTTAGTGAATTTCACTAATCAACTTATAATTCAACTGTAAATGAATTGGATTATCCTGTGTTTGATATTTTGACCAAAATGTGATCAGTCTCAGTTATTGTACTAGTATTTTGTAGGGATTACCTCGATATAGTCATTGTAATACAAGTTAGGATAGAATGAATGGAGTGAGTCTAACAATGGCTGTATCAAGGATGTAAGTGTACCAACCAAGACTGACCAAATTTCAGCCAAAATATTAATAACAGAATAATCCAATCCATTTACAATTGAATTAAAACTCATACTTGTTGCACAAGTGAGTGGCTGTTTGGGTTCAGTAGCTAAGTGAACAACGTGATAGCGTTTGATGAAATCGATATTACGTTAGAGTCCTATGGGATGATAGATGGTCGTTTCTAAGGAATCCCATACTACAATGTCTCCTGGCGTTTAATAGTTCTTTAAGTACATATAGTTCATGATGTATATCTACAAACTTTAAACTCGTCACATCTACTTAGATTGTGAAAATTGATGTAGAGTTGTGATGTTAACAAGTTAATTTAAACGTAGTATCTAACCACGTTATAAGTATGTTTTTTTTTATAAAAAACTTTTAATAAAAATCTCCAATTATATATGAAACTGGCACGATGATCAGTAAACCTTAACTATGTTATGAATGTAGGAGTTGTGCTCTATTGACACTGGATAATACCACAGAGTGTCAAGTTTTATCGCTGGCCCAGTGAAGAGAAGTCTCGTAGTAAGACTCTACCCCCCATTTTTTAAAAAAAGTTACATTTAAATGAAAGTTATATATTTATAATTTTATTGAAAGAACTTAATTTATTTACCTAAGAAGAGAAATTTTCAGCATGAGTTCGTGGAGATTATTAAGTTTTTGAATGAGATCATGAACTGATTAATGTTAAACCTGGAAGCGCTGGACGGTCGTTTCGTCCTATCGTAGAGCTCCTCAGTAGTGCACGAAATGTCTTTCATCAATCTGTATTTTAACTATTCACTGCCATCTATAATAATGACAGATATCCATGATACTCTTTCTGATAGGCTCTTTATTTAATGAAAACAAATAGAACATGAATAGAAAGAAAGATTGTTAATTAAATCATATTAACAAATTAATTCCTTTACTGTTTCTTAAAATTAATCATATTGGGTAAATGGTAAATTTTGACAAATACACTCAAATAGGTTAGATATTAGTTCATTTTGTTGTTGTTCGAAATGAATGAGCAGGTAAATGGGTCATTGTACAGTGTGTATCCTATAAACAAAAGTTTATACTATATTATCATACTATTATTACTACTACTACTAATAATAATAACTTACACTATGTCCTTAAATAAAATGAGCAAGTGTTAGTGAAGCATTAATAGACTGAATCTGAGCAGAAATTTTCTTACCACAAATAATTATTGTCCAAATTTATTCTTCAGTAATTTAGAAGACTCTCCCGGTCTTCCACATTGTACGAATATACCATATATCTAAATTAATGGTTGTTCTGGTTGTCAGAAGGGAAATCAGCCTCTTGATTTCCTAAGAAACTTGACTTTCAACATGAGGTGTTATAACTCTTCTAAATGAAGAACTTCTAACTCCCAGGACAGAGTTTAAATGGTTTAAATTGTTTTTTCTGGTTAGCGATTTAGTTTAACATGGGATGGGGTCGTTAAAGCTATGCCCAACCCTACACATTTATCCGGACTTGGGATCGGCAGTAACCCTAGGGGGGCTCCAGGCGGAGTCGTTCAAATTTATACTTGGGATATATTCATAAAAGATTTATTTTATCTGATAGTTGAGATTCAGGTATAATCTTTGATAAGTTTATGTTGGTGTATGTATTTCCTATGACAATGTTTCAATATTGTTTCTTTCGTTAAAATTTTGTGATATATTTGAATTATGAGTATTAGGGTAATCTACGATGTAAGTTTTAATTCATCTGGAACTTTTCAGTGGGATTTCCAACCCATCACAGTGTTGATATTCAGTTTACATAAGATTGTTTGAAGTTCATTCCTAAGTATCAACAGCTTGATAGTAAAAAATAACACTGATTAGTACCATACATTTTAAATAAAGCAGTGCTTACACGTGTTATGAACGAGAACAATCGAATGCATTTCAACAAAAATTACACAATCACTTAGTAAGATCTCAGAACCATACAGTAAATTCTTCATTTGCAAAATGCTAATTCATTGTCTCAGACTTAATTGTTCTTTCGTCTTCATCCCAATCATTCTCTGTTCTTGTTCTCTTTTCTTCGATCTTCTTAACCTTTTACCGCTAGACATTTCACTTTCTATTGATGATACATACTACTTATATCTGTCGACATTAATAACACACACCATACCTGAACTCAGTAGCTTAGTGAATAATTGGTACAGTTTTCAAGTCACAGAGTGAATAGTAAGTATTACTAGAATACAATTGTATCCAATTGATAATTTCCAAATCAAACAAAATGAGAGTCTTGGTTTTTATTGATAATCACAATCTAAATGTATTACCTAATCAATGATAAACCCCTAAATGATAAAACTAGAATAGTTCAATTAATATAAACTGATTATGAAATACTGAAATAACCAAGTAATAATAATAATAATCATCATCATCATCTGACTTCTATCTCATGGTGATTTCGGAAGTCAATCAACTTTAAGTGATTAATACAATTCAATCTATAAGATGTGAATTATCTTAATAAAGAATTAAAGTATAGAAAAAAAAAGATTATCTTTTGCTTTAATTAAAAGGGGTAATGAATGATTTTCTTTTTTTTTTTTTTATAACAACACAATTCTATGTGAGTTCATTTACCGATGAAATTATTTCACTGAGTCGGTGAAATTTAAAAATATAAAAAAAAAGGAAAAAAAGAAAAGAAAAGTGTCTAGAAACTAGGTTAACGTCTTAGAACATATTAACCATTATATAGGGAATAAAGTCGAAACCCCTACAAAATTGATAACAATTATGATGAGACTATAATTTATGAACGACTTTTGAACCACGCCACAGGGACCTTCAGAGTGTCTACCTACTTACTAGAGCTAAATAACGGTTATAAACTAGTGTGAGGAATTGGGATTAAGATTTACAGTTGATGGTTAGCGTTAGGAATTAGACTTAGCATTTTCATCACGAAACGACATCAGTTATAATGCCAAGACTCTATTTAGCCAAATGAGTTGAATGAATTTCGTGCCAAAATCTCAAACTTATCGTAAATCTGATTAGTTCGTCTATAAATTACAGTCTCTTCAACAATTATATATTTTTATTTTTTAGAATCATTGAATAAAATAAACATTAATAGAATGATCACATTTTTGACTACTACTACTACTACAACTATTACTACTGAGACTACTACTACTACTACGATGTGGTGTATGCTACTGATGTCGGCAGATATAAGTAGTATGTAACACCAATCGGTAGTGAAAAACCAGATAGTAGTAGGCTTTCATAGTCAACTTGAGAAAAACAAACATAATTAGCAAGAAATCGTGAATTGGAAGAGTCGCATAGAATGTGAATTATAAATGATGGGAATTTGCAAATGAAGAATTTGCTGTTGTGTTCTAATATTTTGATAAGATATTGCATAGTGCTGTATTAAGTTGTATTAGTTAGCCCCCCCCTTTGTGTTCTCGTTCATTACACTACTACTCAAAGTATCACTATGATATGCGCTACTGATATCGACAGGTATAACCAATGGAAAGTGAAATATCAATCAATAGAACGTTAAGAAGATCAAAGAAAAAAGAGAATGAGAACATAGAATAATTATTGTGAAAACCAACAAACGATCAAATCTGAGACGATTGATTAACATTATGCAAAGTATTCATTGTATAGTTCTCTGATTTAACTAAGTTGTTCTATTTTATTTAAATACACTCAATTGTTCTCATTTGTGTTCTCATTCATTACATTACATTACATTACATTACTACTACTACTACTACTACTACTACTACTACTACTGCTACTGCTACTACTACTATTACTACTACTACTACTACTGCTACTACTACTACTACTACTACTACTACTACTACTACTACTACTACTAAACAGATTTATCTAATTCTTTTTTCCCTTCTTTTTCTGTAATATTGAAAACCTTATATACAACTATTACATTCAATGTAATTTTCTATTGTGTGTATTAGTTTAGTAAATTAAATTATCAATGAATTTTTCATGTTATACATGTCATTATCCATTTATTTGTTAATGTTATATTCACTTTAGGGGTAATTCAACATCTGTTACTGTTTAGTATTATCATTATTACCATTAATATTCGATTAAGTTCCTCATGTTCACCTGTTTTGTTTGTTTCCTTCTTTTTTTTTTTAAAGAGAAGAAGTGTATTTTATGCATAGAATAGTACATAGAACATATGTTGTACATTTTGTTAATATAAATGATATTCTTTTAAAAGAATTATAAATTGTTTCTATTCTAGTATATATATGTAAACATAGTTCAATGTTTAATCATTGTTTGAAATCACTTTCATTCAACTGTACATATGGATATATGTATGTGTATCTATGTAGGTCAAAGATAGAGACGGAGAGAGAGATAGGGAGAGGGAGAGGGAGGGGGAGAGACAAAGAGAGAAAGGGAAGGCGGGATTTAATCGCTTTAAATATTGACTATGTACATATGTATAGATATGTTTTAATTAACAATATATCACGTACATAATTATACATTCAAAAAAGAAATCATGGTAATATAAAATTAAATTTAGTTTAATATCTTTTTTTAAAAAAAATTCATTTCTAAAACAAAGATGGATCATTGCACAGCAATGGAATCTAGGACGCATGTTTTATTCTATTTAGGATTCATCAGCTGAATGTACCTACATCTTAGAGTAAATGTTTATGACAGAACTCGAATCTAGTACTGTTTGCTTCAAACGTCATCACGTTATCCACTTAGCTAGTGAGTCATGATAGCCACCTGCCTGTTCACTAAAATCTAAGATCTAAGGCAATATCGAAGCAATCCGCACAGGATGCACATATATCACCAAGAGGCTGATCAATTGCAGTTCTAAATAACAATGGGAATCATACAAGTAAACAACACCAAGTGAATTTAAAAGTATTTCTTGTTTCCCTCTATAAATTTGTTGGTTACAATGAATATGTGTTTATATCATTGGCTTTTACTAGAAAAGCCTTAAATAAACAAATTGTACTTGTGACAAGAAAAGGAATATTTTAGTAATTTTTTCAATTCATTTTATCCTATTAATCTTTGTTATCATCTTTTTTATTTATTTATTTGAACGCAAAAATATTGGTACAAAGGTGCACCAAATACACATACGCCACACAAGTCACTTGTTTTGTATATGGGCTGTAATACTTCCTGGGTGCCCAAACCGAATCAGGTGGTTTTCTTAGGCGGCCACATCCGGTGCCTTCAACCTAAATGTTTAATCCACAAGGCAGTGGAGGAACATAAGGAGATGCAGTCCCATGATAACCGGTTACCAATAATCGTTTCATGTACCAGTTGTTCCTTCAGAATCCTAGAGTTCATGTACACCATTGGTTTTGAATCAGGGTTTTCCAAATCCCCTATCAAGTATTGATAGTGGTGAATTTGATGAATTTAAGTTCTAATAAATGACTTTATTCAGCGATAAACATTGTTTTATACTCAACATCAAATAAATAAATAGACTATTTATATCTATAAAGATTTAAATGGTCTCAGAAGTAGGTACCAAAATCTCATTATGATGTCGAACCCAATAACTTCAGCTAGCTAATTATGTATAACTGATATTTCAAATTTTTACCTCCTAACAATATACGTTAATTATGTACTACTCGAGAATATGCTCATTTGAATTCATCAGTACAGAATATTCACTCTAGACTTACAAATCTACTAAAGTGAAATTCATCTTTACTATTACTAAACAGATGAGGCGTCAAACATGAAACCCACCTATTAGTACATATTTATATAGAAAATTTTGATAGTTTAAAGTGTTTGAAATATAGTACAATCTACTTACTTACTCCTGTTACTCCTCGTGGAGGAGCATAGGCCACCCACCTGCACTCTCCGTCCAACCACGTCCTAAGCAATCCTTTCTAATTCTTTCCAGTTGTTATTCATTCTTTTCATGTATCCCTGACGTTATCACTTTTCGGATGTCCACACCAAGGAAGGGTTCTTCTGGAGGTACCTGAAAACGAAATCAAATTAAAGTTGGTTTTAGTGACCTGAGAGCGTGACCGTAGTGCCCAAAGGACAACTGATTGAGGTCGGTCACACACCACCTTTTTGTGAGTAGTTCTCGTGTTAGTTCCGTACTTGTTGAGGCCTTACCACCAGAGACGGTTATTCGTGGGATAAGGTGAGGTGTATATTTTTAGAGTCGACCTTTTCTAACCCCACCACTCCTTGTGGGAAGGCAGCACCGCTGTTATACTGGTTGTCTGAAGGAAACACCATACTGTTGTCACACCTCTATACAGCTAACAGTACGACTTCGCCTTCAGACCTTTAGTTTGCTTCTTTTACTGTTACCGCTCTTCAACCGATCTATCTGTCATGATAGGACCTTGAAGAATGATTGTTCCAGCCAGTATAACTAGAATGGTTCATCATGATAGGCAATTCCAACCACCACTTTAAGGTAGCAACAGCGGTCCCCTCTTTCTGTTAATTGCCTTATCTATAACAAAAAAAAGGTTTATTGAAACCTATTTTCTGGTTTATACATGTAAATAGTCTAAAATTTACACTGATTTATTTCATTCATTGATTCATTGATTTCTGCATTAATTTTATGCTTCTCTAGAGAATAATAATTTTTCATGCTCAAATTAAACTAAAGATTGAAATAAACCCAAATTTACATTAAAATAAAAAAAAAATGGAGAAATATAAAACTTTTTCTTTCTACTCACCTCATTACATAATAAATAAACAATGAAAGTGAGTAGTGAGAGTGATTTAAAAGATATTCATTGATTGATTACCTTTTTAAGAATTTAACAACATATGGATTATTATCAGAAGAGGTTTTGTGGAGATTGTAGTAATTTCAATGGTTAATATCATGAGTTAGTTGAAGCTAGATCACCATGGAAAACCTGGAAGCACTAATATTGATAGTTCAGTAATGATATAGATGTTGGTAATGTTTAAGAATATCTCCATAGTAATGAGTTTCATTTTATCCTAGAAGAGGAGTTCTCAATGTTGATATCATATTAAGAATTCTCTAGTTTTAAAATGGACAAATATTGTTGAGATGCCGTTTTGGAACTGTTGAGTTGATTGATTTAATTGAAAAGTGTTTTTTATTGTTTTGATCAATATCTTCAGTGTCTATATCATATAGAAACAAATGGTTTCATTATTGTAAAAGATCTTGTTTTCATCTGATTGTCATCATAGATTTCATTATTTTCACGTGTACTTGTTGATTGCTTTTTGATTGTATTGGGACAAATTGACTTATAAATGTTGGTATTTGTTACAAATCGATATCAAAAGAAGAGAAATTGAAAACAGAAAAGTAGTGATATATATGTTTTGAAAGAGGTAGAAACTTTCACGTACCTCAATAACATCACCGATAAACAAGGAGGATCAGATGCAGACATAAAGACGAAGATTGGTAAACCAAGAACAACATTCCCACAATTGAACAATATATAGAACTCTGTCTGTCAAATAACATCAAAGTCAGATGCTTCAATACGAACATCCACACAGTTCTGTTGCATGGAGCTGAAACTTCAAGAACTACTACAACCATCATCAAAGTGGTACAACTAGTTGTAAACAATTGTTTACACAAGATACTCAATGTCAGTTGACCAGATACCCTGAGCAACAGCCTACTGTGTGAGAGAACGAACCAGATTCCAGTTGAAGAGGAAATTGGGAAAAGGCGATGGAAGTGGATAAGAAATACATTGTGGAAATCACCAAACTGCATCACGAGGTAAACCATGACTTGTAATCGTGAATGGAAACAGAAAAGTGGAAGGCCGAAGAACACATTACGTCGGGAATTGAAGGGGGACATGAAAAGAATGAATAACAAGTGGAAATAACTGGAAAGTATTGCTCACGATGTGATTGGACGGAGAGTGCTGGTGGGTGGCCTATGCTCCTCGACGAGGGGTAACAGGTATATGTAACTAATTAAGTTATATATATATATATATATATATATATATATATATATATATATATATATATATATATATATATATATATATATATATATATATAACCTAGAATCTCAAACACTAATATAAATATAATTAACAAATTTCATAGTTTAATTAATGAGTCAATTGAAGCTAGACCACCATGGAAAACCTGAAAGCACTGCATGCGCACTACTGAGGCGTCCCGTACTATGACGAAACGACCATCCAGTGTTTCCAGGTTTTCCATGGTGATCTAACTTTAATTGACTCATGAATTCAACTATAATATTACTAAAATCTCCACAAAATCCCTTTTGACAATATTTATAAATGTTCAATATATTACTTAACTACTTACTTACGCTTGTTACCCCTAATGTAGCATAGGCTGCCGATCAGTATTCTCCAACCCACTCTTTCCTGGGCCTTCTTTTCTAGTTCCATCCAATTCTTGTTCATTTCTCTCATGTCAATCTCCATTTCCCGGCTTAATGTGTTCTTTGGTCTTCCTCTTTTCCTTTGGTCTTGAGGATTCCATGTGAGAGCTTGTCTTGTGACGCAGTTGGGTGCTTTCGTCAATGTGTGTCCTATCCATTTCCAGCGATTCTTCCTGATTTCTTCCCCCACTGGGATCTGGTTTGTTCTCTCCCATAGTAGGTTGTTACTTATAGTGTCCGTCCAACGGATCCAAAGTATTTTGCATAGACAACTGTTAATAAACACCTGTATCTACTGAATGATGGCTCCTCCTGGAGTCCCTCCGGGGGCTACTGCCGGTCCAAAGCCCGGATAATGGAGGAGGGTTGGGCATGGGGTTAGAGACCCTCCCATTCCGTAGAAAACTAACTCGCTAAACAAACGCTAACCAGAAAAAAATTATTCAATATATTACTGTATCAAAATTTATAAAAGGGACTAATTACTTTAAACACTTTAGTTTATGAAGTTCATATAAATGTTCAAAAATGTAACCGAAAACATTTAATGAAGAATAGAATACAGTATTTATGTATCAGCATAGTTGAAAAGTAATAATATAGAGTAGAATAAGTGTTACAATCACTAGTATTTATAAATAAGATAAAAGAGGTTATGTAATTGTAATGAAATTAACGACGGATTGCGTAATCACTTGACAACGGTAACAAATATAATCAAATAAATATATGAACATCAATATGATTACGTAATAGGTGAATATTAGAAGATGAAGAAACGGGAAAATTGAAAAAAAATTTTAATGGAAGTTATCATATTTTCATTCTGAATACATAATTAAGATTGAAAATGTTTGATAGAAATTATATCTACGAAATCTAAAAATTAAATATTCGTTCTCGAGAATGAAGGTTCTGGATTCAAATCCACTTGGTACAATGTCATAGATTTGCACTGTTGAAGAAATCCATACTATAACAAAATTTCCATCCATTACTTCCAGGTTTTCACTGATGGTCTAGTTTAGATTGACACATGAATTCAACTTTGAAAATACAATGAAGTTAAATTCACTTGGTATTGTTTGGCTTGCATTTTCTCATTGATGTTTATGACTGCAATTGATCAGTCTCTTATTGGCATATGTGCATACTGTTCGTATGCTTCTATATTGTCTTAATTCACAAGCTTTTTGTAAGTAATGATGGATAGTGACTAGCAGTGGAATCAAGGACGCGTGTTTCGTCTTATTTGGGACTCGTCAACTGGATCTACCTGAATCTCAGAGTTGATTTTCACTCTGAAACTCGAACCCAGTACCATTCGCTTCAAACGCCATCGCGTTATCTACCCCATTGCACAAGCAAGTGGCTATCAGGACTCAGTGGCTGATCCTGGGTTCGAGTCCCAGAGTGAACATCAATTCTGAGATGCAGGTACATCCAACTAACAAGTCCCAACTGGGACGAAACTCGGGTCCTGGATTCCACTGCTAACCACTATCCATCATTGCTTTTTGAATAGATTACTTATATTCATTCTATGAAACATTAACTATTATCTACTTGATTTTACCAATAATAACAGAGTTTAACATAAAATTCTTATTGTTATTTTCTCAACTTGTATAAAAAAAGCTTGTTTTTATTTTAATAAAAATGACCAAAACTTCTTTTAATGTATTGAATATAATGAGAAGAGTAGAAGTGGTAAATGCACAACAACAAACAGACAAACACACACACATATATATACGACAACAACAATAAACAAACATACCATATAGCAACATGAATGTTTATCTAATGAAGAGTACTAGAAACAAAATATTTCATGTTAATTTCCTGGAACAAGTGTCTTAAAAAAGAAAAAAAAATAGAAAAAAACAAACAAACGAAGATTGATAAGAGCAAGACAAATCAGGATTAAAAAAATTTTTTTCTTGCTTAAATAAATATTACTATGTAGAAACAATTATTTCTTTTCTGGATAGATTTAGAAGGAAAGACCCAAGATAGAGTAGGTTGTAGAATGCTGGTCGGCAGCCTATGCTCCACTGGGAGTAATAGGCGTAAGTAAGTAAGTAAGTATATAGAAACAAGTATAAAACTATGTATATACATATGATTCTCCCCCTCCCTGAAAAAAATAAGATCAAACATTTTCCTTCAGGTTGAGTCTTCTTAATTGTATTATGGAAAACCTAATGTATTTAAATATAACATTACAGAATATTTTGGTAAAAGCTGAAAGTCATACAGTAAATACTTCATTTGCAAAATATTCATCAATTACCTCAAACTTGGATGTTCCTTCGTTTCCATACCAATCATTCTTTGTTTACGTTCTCTTCTTTTCGATTTCTCCAACTTTCTGCTTCCAGGCATACTACTTATATCTATCAATATCAATAGCACACACCACATTATAATTTCCTTTAAACAGGGATTGTTTCAACAATATTAAAATAAGAAGAAATTGTGTGCTTATTCACGACTAGCGTTGAAAAAATCGATTCACAAAGTTCCAAAGAGAAATGATATATGATACATTTTGACCATATTATATGATTATTATGTTTATTGCATTGCTTACAATTGAGAGTTATTGCGTTCTCTATAAGACATAAATGCATTTAGTTTTTTATTCAGGTGTGTGCCGATTCCCTGATTCCTGTTGGCTCTTCAACTGATATATCCCAATGATTAGAAACTCGTCATAATCTGATATGTTAAACAAGATAATACCATCCGTTTTTGTATTGGTTATTTGAATCTTCCCATTAATATTTAGTACTACAATTGACATGTGTGAATTCCGGAGTGAACATCAACTCTGAGATGCAGGTACATCCAGCTGATAAGTCCAAAATAAGACGAAACGCATGTCCTGGATTCCACTACTAGACACCATTTATTTCTGAAGATAATATCATGTCGATATATTTTAAGGATGATGAAAAACTGTTATCAGTTTTAAGATTTTTAGAGATTATAGTATTTTTACAGTTGAATTCATGAATTGATCTAAGCTAGACAACCATTGAAAACTGTTATCCTCTTTACTGTGCATAAGCTGCTGATATTTATAACTGTAGAACATTTATAAATAATTTACTTTTGTCACAGAAAAAAAGAAAGAAGAAGTGGAATTCACCTTTTACTTCAAAGCATTCTCTCGTTCATTAATCATGATTACAAATACCATTGATTAGGAATTGCTAATTCAATAATGTTACTCTGATTAAATTCATCTAGAAGTATTCAGTGTTAAGCCAAATGGTATCATCTTTCTTTTCAACTGAATAGTTTAATTATAAAACATAATTTACATTTTTGGATTATATTGGCCACCAGTGAGAAATCAACATGGCAATACTTTCTTAAGATTATGAGGTGATGTAAGTCAGATAACCATTGAAATTTAAAAGCATTAGAAAGCTGTTTAATTCTAGTATGAGATCTCATAGCAATGCACATCTATGGTCCTATTACAAGGGGAGTGAACCAAAGACTTTCAGTTATTCAAGTGGATGCTTAATATCTAAGCCATCAAGCCGAGATCCAGCGGTGTACATCTATAGCTATCTATCAGTTCGTGATATTGCATAATCATTTTCCATTGTCTCTAGTGGGTACTGAATTCATATAATGAATGATTGAACTTCACTAATTATGGCTATCAAACCAGTAGTGTAAAGTAAGTTACACTGAATCTAATTAAATGTAGCAAAGATGTATATTTAAACTAATCATTCGTAATTTATTTATGTTATCATGCTTGTAAGCCTCAATTCTGACAAAAATTATTAATGTACCTTAGTAAAGCCATACGTTAAGTTGTGCTTTCAACCTGCTAGGATATACCATTTGTATTTAATTGATTTAAAGTGTACATTGAATTAGATAGACTGATATCTAATATGTTAAATTATAGAAAATGCTTCACCAAATGAAAAATATTACATTACATTAAAAATTGCTTTCTGTTCCTGTTCTTTCCTTTCCGATCTTCTTAACCTTGTGCTACCAGATATTCTATCCCTGACTAGCGTTATATACTACTTATGTCGATATAAGTAACACACATCATACAATAAGCAGAAATGGTTGTTTGACTAGAAGTCTTAAATGAATATTTTATGATGCGTAATGCGGATTTCGACAGATATAAGTAGTATGTATCATCAATTGAAAGTGGAATATCTGGTGGCTAAATGTTCAGAAGATGAACGGGAAAAGAGAATGATAGATATGGAAACGAAAGAACGATGTAGTCTGAGATGATTGATTGACATTTTGCAAATGAAGTATTCAATGTATGGTTCGGCCCCCAAACGCTCTGGTACGTCCTAGAGTGGAGAGAACCAGTTCTCCCTCTCCATATGCTCTCAAATAACCACGTGCATACAACCACTAACAGGGAAGTCATACTCACTGCCTTCACGTGAACCAGGTGTTGTTTACGAAATTGAGAGGAAAAAATGCAAATGTCTAGCCATTTAACCGGGTTGGTGAACATGGATAATCCACCTAGGGGAGTTGGAAAACCCTGATTACAAACCAATGATGCACACGGGCTCCAACATCTTGTAGGAACAAATAGCGTATGAACCAACAATTGGTCACCGACTACCATGAGAATGTATCTCTTGACGTTGTTCCACTACCTTGTGGATCAGACATTTAGATCAAATGCTCTGGGTGTGGTCACCTAAGAAAACTACGTGCTTCGGTTTTGACACCCGGACAGTATCCCAGCCTTCACACAAATCGAATGATTTATATGGTGCATATATATTTGGTGCCTACTTGTACCAATGTTTGTGTGTTTAAATAAATAAATAAATAAACTGTATGTTTCACAAATTTACTATGTGCTTCTGTAAATTTGTATTCAAATGCATTTGGTTGTCCCCCCCGCCAACCTATGCTCGCGTTCATTACAATCTCATTAAATATTCACTGTTATAACAATTAATGAATTTTAATGGTTAAGATCATGAGTCAGTTGAAGCTAGACCACCATGGAAAACCTGGAAGCACTGGACGGCCGTTTCGTCCCATTATGGGACTCCTCAGTTGTGCGCATCCATGACCTCGCCCCCTGCAAGATTCGAATCCAGGTCCTACTGGTTTCGCGCGCGAGCACTTAACAACTAGACCACTGAGCCGGCATCCAACGGTGTTAATGTCTATCTTCAACTAATCCGCGAAATTGAGCGACACATCCACCATTGTCTTCAGTGAGTTACTATCTCACAACAGACCTGGTTGGACTCCACTGGCTTCAAGAGGTATATCCTGGAAATTGAGTGAGAAGTAGTGACCAGTGGAGTTTAATAAGGTCTGTTGTGAGATAGTAACTCACTGAAGACAATGGTGGATGTGTCGCTCAATTTCGCGGATTAGTTGAAGATAGACATTAACACCGTTGGATGCCGGCTCAGTGGTCTAGTTGTTAAGTGCTCGCGCGCGAAACCAGTAGGTCCTGGATTCGAATCTCACAGGAGGCGAGGTCATGGATGCGCACAACTGAGGAGTCCCATAATGGGACGAAACGGCCGTCCAGTGCTTCCAGGTTTTCCATGGTGGTCTAGCTTCAACTGACTCATGATCTTAACCATTGAAATTACTACAATCTCCACAAAACCCCTTCTGATAATAATTAATAAATTTGTTTAAATTATCTATTTTATTTTAAACAATAAATCTTTGTATTTTATTTCATATCATAAATTACGCCAACTTTTACATACATATCCAATAATATGGGGAAGGGGGTCGGGAAATTAATAAAGATATTTGATTTTGTTTTCCCACTACAAATTATAAAACAATAACATCAATCATACCGGGTAGTGTTTGTTTATTTGTTTGTTTTTCATTTTGTTCAATGTTCAATCTCATCAATTATTCAATATTTCTAAGAACAATTCAAAACAAAAAAAGGGAATGGTTTTTTGATAAATAATGATTGCAAACTATTACTGTCAATATTGATGAATGGACAATAATATCATGAAATAAATCCGATATTTATTTAATTTTCAAGAGGGGGGGGGGAAAGAAAATGTAAATAAACAATCTTCTTACATTCATTTTTCTGTAGATAAACATCATTAAGTTTAAGGATAACAAAGTGAAAAATTCCAGGTCAGTTGATCTATCATTATATTTGATGAAATATTTGATTGATGTCAATGATGATGATGATGAGTTTGTTTAATAAATAAATAATTAGTTGAATTCATAAGTCACTTAAAGCCAGACCACCATGGAAAACTTGAAAGTGCTGGTCGGCCGTTTTGTTATAGAATGGGACTACTCAGCAGTGAGCATTCATGATCCCGCTCGCGAAATTCGAGCTATGGACCTATCAGTCTTGCGCTCGAACGCCTAATATCTAGACCACCGAGCCGACTGGCATCCAACGGTGTTAATTTCTTACTTTGATCAATTCTGATCATAATATTTATGTGCTCACTAGTGACTGGCTTCAGTAGGTATCTCACCAAGTTTTAGTTAGAAGCCATGACCAAAGGAGTTCAACCAGGTCTGTAGTGAGATAGTAACTCACTGATGACAGTGGTGGACAGTTGTGCAATTTCGTGAATATGTTGAGGTTAGAAATTAACACCGGTGGATGCCGGTCGGCTTAGTGGTCTAGAGGTTAAGCGTTTAAGCGAGAGAGTCGATAGGTCCAGGGCTCGTGAATTCACACTGCTGAGTAGTCCCATACTATTACAAAACGGCCGACCAGCACTTTCAGGTTTTCCATGGTGGTCTAGCTTTAATCGACTCATGAATTCAGTTATTAAAATTACTAAAATCTCCACAAAATCTCCTTCTGAAAATAATTAATATAGAAGGATTGCAAAACTTTCATTGTGTAACGCATTATTTGATCTTAATTAAATGATCAATGGAAATCAGGAAACACTGGACATCTGTTTCGTTTTAATACGAGACTCAATGATGTGTTTCCTCGACCCCTGAATCTTTAGGTTACGATGTGTGCGTCCAACCTCTAGACCAATGAGCCAGAATCCAGTGGTGTACACGTTTAACTTCAGTCGATTTGCAACATCGCACAAACATTTCCTATTGCTGTTCAGCATTTATTGGTTCTAAATGGTGATCCAACTAAAATTAGTTCCTTGATTCGATCTATGAATATTTCGCAATCTCCACCAACTTCTTTATACTACTACTAATGATACTAATAGTTATCAAATCCTCACTTCACTCCTGGTGTTCTAGTGAAAATTTTTGATCAGTGGAGTTTAATCATAGCCGGTGCCAGATAACAAGATTACCCACTATCTTGTACCATTAGATTGGGAAACATTTGTTTAAATGGTAACACAATCACCTAGTGAGTTCTTAGTCCTGGATTCAATTCCCGGTAGTATGTTAAGTTGGGCACTGTTGAAAAGTCCTAAACGAGAATGGAATAAATATCCGGTGATCCCCAATGTCCAATGCCTATCTTGTTGAAATGAGTCTTCAATATAAGTATTCTGTCAGAATCTCAACGATAAGCATGGAACGCATTATAGTAGGCACTGTTAATAGTTTTCTTATTATCTATGTATAAACATCGCTGTTAGAATTAGAATTAGACACTATAAGGATCTTTTGTTGTATGCCGTCTCAAGAAATAATTTAAAGAATCATATACCAAGGCAACGATAGTCAAACAGATTTTTATTACATTTTTATGCCTGACAATTTGAATGTGTCAATTAAATATTAGTATAGGGAACGTAACATTGATTATTAACTACCAGTCCTATATCTACTTACTTTTACTTACTTACGCCTGTTACTTCTCGTGATCTAGCATATGGCGCTCCCCAGCAGTCTCCATCCAACCACGTCCTGGGCAATCCTTTCCAGCTCTCTCCAGTCGTTATTCATCCTTTTCATATCTGCCTCTATTTCTCGACGTAATCTGTTATTTGGCCTTCCTCTTTTACGCTCCCCTTCAGGATTCCAAGTTTGGGATTGCATCGTCATGCAGTTTGATGATTTGTGTGATGTACGTCCTATTCATTTCCATCGTCTTTTCCCGATTTCCTCTTCGGCCGGAATCTGGTTTATTCTCTACCACAGAGGGCTGTTGCTGATGGTATCTGGCCAATGGATGTTGAGTAACTTGCGTAGACAACTATTTATAAATACTTGTATCGTCTTGATGGTTGCTGTTGTAGTTCTCCAAGTTTCTCCAAGTTACAATTATATACTTCGAAGTGTGATAAGTAAATATTTATTTATAAGAGTTTATAGAGAACTTGTATAAGTCTAAGCCCATAGTCTTCATTTAATCAGATTAGAACTATTCAAACTCGAGAAACTTCAAACACAAAAACTCATCCGTCGGATACTAGTTAAAGCCTAAAATGAATTGTGATGAGTGAAATAACACTTGATTTAGTGGGTAAAGAAGTCAAATGATTTTTTTTATTTAAACACACAAACATTGGTACAAGGAGGCACCAAATATATATGCACCATATAAATCATTCGATTTGTGTGAAGGCTGGGATACTGTCCCGTTGCCAAAACCGAATCAGGTGGTTTTGTTAGGTGACCACAACCGGAGCATTTGACTTAAATGTCTGATCCACAAGGTAGTGGAACAACGTCAGGAGATGTAATCTCATGGTAGTCGGTGACCAATTGTTGGTTCATACGCTATTTGTTCCTTCAGAATGTTGGAGCCAATGTACACCACTGGTTTGTAATCAGGGTTTTCCAACTCCGCTAGTTTGATCCTCCATATCGACCACCGACCCAGTTAAGGCGTCTGACATTCAATTTCCGTCCTCTTAATTTTGTAAACAACATCCGGTTCTCGTGAAGGCAATGAGTAAGACTCGCGTGGTAGTGGTAGGTCAAATGATACCTAAATTAAAGTAACTGAATGTCAGTTAGCATCTGTTACAATTTCATTACAAATTTATTGGTTCAAATGTAATTATCTCTTTTCATAATTCGCCATAATTTAGTCATCACTCGTTTCCTTAATTGTACACCAATAATTATATGAATGGGCTAAGTCATTCACCGTTTACACACAGGATAAGTATAAAACCAATAATTTGTTTAATGTTAGTGATTAACTGTCTTATCAAAAATCATGTATGTAATGTATTTTGATCTTGGTCTACAATGGAATCTTGGACTAACTTTTTGTCTTCTATAGTAATCACGCCCGGATCCCAGAATTATAATTCTTACTGAAACTCGAACAAATTACCTACCACTTTGAACGTCAATATGTTAGTTAGTAAACTGTGAAATCTAGATAGTCGCCTATTTGTTTGTTGGGTATTAAGTTATATGTAGGCGTTTGAATCTTTATCTTGCTGATATAAACTTGTACAACTGATTAGTCAATATTTTAAACGATTTTTTAATACTGTGTAATAAAGGCAAGATAAACGTGATAGGGATCTCTACTCAATCTATCATAGATACAAATATTTTAATCCTATAAATGATTACTCTCAACTTGAACAACTCGGTACTAACTTGTGAGTATATGAAACTAGGTGAATGCGGTTTGAATCTATCATGAAGCAATAGTTCTCTCATGATACACTTTACTGATGAACAAAGTCTAGCAAATAAACGAGATTAGGGATTTCTTATGATTCACCCTAAAACTTTTAAGAGTCGAGTATCATCGAACACCTGTTCTATTCTCATTTACTACCCATCAACAATATACACTCATAACTATAAATGTTACCAAATTCAGAATTTTCATATTTAACAGTTAACTTGAAATTAAAATGTAAAAAAAAAAAAATTCAATGGTAAACAATTCCAATTTCATTATTTATAGTTTCAACCGATTTTAAAGTTATACTGATTAATGAATAGAATGAACAAACGGATATTTTTTCATTTTGAAAGAAAAAGTAAATAAATGTAATTTGATGTGAAATAAAAAGAAAACCAACCCCCTTCCCCCCCCCTCTCAGAAAAACACGCACACACACACACACACCCACTCATACACCCACATTATTTAGTCAATAAAGTTGATGAAAAGAGTAAATATAATAAAATGAAAAACAAACAGATTAACAAGAGAGAGAGAAAAAAAAGAAAAAAAAGAAAAAAAGAAATATAACCAAATTATAAGTAAACAATGAAAATTACATGGTAGCATTTAAAATTATTCAACATTATTCCATTATCTTATGTACACATGCACATACAGTTGAATAAATAAATAAATAAATAAAAGATTATTGATAATGATTACTTTGATCATTATGGGAATTCCACCTTGAAGTGAACACAGATGTGTATTTTTCTCTAATTTTTTTTCTTTATTCTTTTCTTGAAAAATGAGAAAAAAATTCTTAACAAAACAAACTAATTTGTTGGTTGAGTAACATGGTAAAAATAATTTTTGAAAATATTCTAGAAGTTTAATAGTTGAATTCATGATTCAATTAAACCTAGATCACCATGGAAAACATGGCAGCAGTGCATATCCACGATCTTGCCTCGTGAGATTCCAATCCAGTTCTCGCGTGCGAACGCTTAACCACTAGACCATAATAATATCCACAAAAATCCTTCTCTGATTATATTCTAGTAGTATTGTAGTGTATGCTACTTATGTCAACAGATATAAGTAGTATATAACACCTATGGGAAGTTTATAACATGGCAACAGAAAACTAAGAAGATCGAGTTGAATAAAACAGAAAGGGGAAAAGGAATAAATTGTGAATATGAAAAATCATACCGAATGTAAAGGACAAATGATGGAAGTTTGTAAATGAAGAATCCAAGAGATTCTGTAATTTTGTGTTCTCATGTCCCCTCCTGAGTTCCCTATATTTACAGTGTAATTATTTGTTCAAGTCATTTTTCTGATGAGACTATAATTTATAGAAGACCTATAACGACAATCAGGTGACCTTGAGGGACATCCACCTTCTTGCTAGGGTTAAAAGAAGATAATAAGTTAGTGTAAGGAAATAGGATTAGAATTTATAGTTATAAGTTAAGGTTAGTAATTGAGGTTAAGGTTCTCATCGCGAATCGACTTCAGCTTTAATGCCAAAGTGCTATTTAACTATATGGATGAATGAATTTTTGAGCTAAAATCCAAAACGTACTATCCTTAGTTTCATTGATTCGTTCATAAATTATAGTCCCGCCGATTTTTTAAAAATAAAAAATAAACGAATATTAGGATTTTGTTAGTGTTATGTCCTATTGCTTATCAATTATCAGTTGGCAAAAACACCAACCAAAATATTGACGTTAATGACCTTTTCCTTGTGCCAAACCCATGGCACGGCAAACCAGAACTAGCAGCCTTGAGTCAGATCTGAATCCTTATTAGTCCTCTAACTAGTAAATTCTCTCCTATCATTGCCCATTGTGTCCAGATCACAATCTCAGATGCCACTGTATAAATCATGTATTTCAGACATACGTATTTTATAAACAAGCAAACCAGACAGCATCTCATTATAAAATGAAAAATAATAATTATACAAGATCAAGCTAAAAGTGACTGTGAGTATGGAAGATTGTAACTAATAGATTAGGAACAAATTAAGAATGGTAAAACTTTCATATACCTGGGAAGCATAATCGATGAACAATGAGGATCAGATTCAGACGTAAAGGTGAGAATTGACAAACCAAGAACAGCAATCCTACTATTGAAGAACATATAGAACTCAAAATAATTATCAACCAATGTCAAAATGCGAATCTCCAATACGAATGTTAAGAAAGTCCTACTGTATGGAGCTGAAATTTCGAGAACTACTACAACCATCATAAAGAAGGTACAAATATTTAAAAATAGTTGTCTACACAAGATACTCAACATCCATTGACCGGATACCATCAACAACAGTCTACTGTTGGAGAGGACAAACCAGATTCCAGTTGAAGAGGAAATCACCAAACTGCATCACTAGGCAATCCCTAACTTCTAATCTTGAATGGAATCGGTAAAGAGGAAGGCCAAAGAGCAGATTATGTCGGAAATAGAATCAGATATGAAAAGGATGAATAACAAGTGGAAATAACTAGAATGGATTGCTCAGGACGTGGTTGAATGAAGAGTGTTGGTGAGCGGCTTAACTAAGTGCCGAATGCTATTTATTGAAGAATACAAAAAATTCATGTGGGATTTCATTGTGTTCTCTTCTGCTACATAAACAAGGCAGTAATCTTAGTTATTTTTAAGTCTTGGCATAAATTTAGAATTCCAAGAAATAAAATTGTTTATCAATTAATGGTAAGTGTTATATCTAGAGCTTAGATTCTTAATATACTGCGTATAACTTGAGCACTCGAATGTTAAAACCTTTCAAGTCGCAAGTTAGAAGACGGAAAACGATTGAGAAGGAATGTTATTCCAAACAGTGTCAAATATGTTACAAAGCACTCAGATATTTTTAGTTTTTATTAAAAACGAAATCATGATTATAGTCCTTTAATCCACATACAGTGGATTTTAGCATTCATCAAATTGTGAAGCTACACGTTAAGATTTTGGAATGTTCTTCCAAAAGATGATTGGATGTAATTTCTTTGACTCTTTCTGAGCTTCATACAGCTTCCTTGAGTAAGTTGTTTGGAATGTAACTGAAATTAAGAATTACAGTTTCAATAGAGCTTTATAACTGCTTGAAATGACGATTCAAGAGTATTTAAGATGATTTTTAGAGCGGAATAAAACATTAATCTAGGAGATTTATAAAGAAAGTAGCACCTGAGTTGAACTCACGAGATCGTAGTCATAATTAATTAAAAACTTAAAAGTGAAAAAAAAACGGTCGAAATGTTCACTTCACTTTTGTTCTAAGGGTCTATCTTCACTAACTCGAATGAGTTACAGTGTTTGTTAATCATTTTAAATGCATTCATTGAATCCATTTTGTGTTACGTATACATCAGGTTATGTGCTACTGATCTACAAAATTGATTTTAACTTCAGAAATATAAGTTCGATATATGCTCAGTAAACATGTGGATGCCTGACTTTTGGTACCTCAAATGTACATTCTTTGCAAGTAAATGAAAATTGCTTTATGCAACAGAAGATAACATCTGAAGGGGATGTTTATCGTTGTTTATACATCCATAATAATAATAATATTTTAATCGATAATAATATGTAAGTAATTGGACCTCATCGATTGTGGCATAAAGTAAATCAATTGCTCTTCAGTAGCTTCATTCTCAGAGCTATACCACAGCCTATATATCCTTTGAGTGAATGTAAAATTGTTCAGAAGATTGAAAGAAATTGATTTTGAATGTTTTAGGAACTAGATAACGACTAATTAATCTAAGATGGCAGAGAAGATTTGTAGCTCAGGTGGATGAATTTGATGGAGTTTTTTTCTCTGAGCTGGATGGTTTGGTTGAGGAGCTTTCATCATTCTTCTGAACGACATCATCAGAACAAATTTCAGGTCAGAGAACAAAATCCTATCAAAAACTAATTAATATGATTTGGAAAGATCGTATTATTGTAAAACAGGGAAATGTGTACTTCTTTTGCCAAGTTTCTGTTTATATTTTAAATGATGAGTATGTTCATTGGGTATTATGATTGGAAAATTGTTAAACAGCTAATTTGTTACTAATTGACTACTAGAGTAGTGTTCTAGGATACTCTTAATTGAAACACTTGTCAAATAATCAATGTATCTAACTAATTAGGAACTGATAAATTCGTAAATACATAATAAATTTATCAAATAAGAGAGTTCTTCATTCTATTTGTAAAGAAAAGTCAACTTTAAAACAATAATTTTAATAATTGAGATCATGAGTCAATTAAATCTTGACTACCATGGAAAACCTAGAAGTACTGGACGGCCATTTCATCCTAGTTTAGTACTCCTCATTAGTGCGTATCCACGATCCCGCCTGGTGTGATTCCATGGTGGTCTAGCTTCAATTGACTAGTGATCTAAACTAACAAAATTACTATAATCTTCACAAAAAAGCCCCTTCTGATATAAAAAAAAATAGTCATAAATGTTTAATGGAAAAAACCCTCCATATTGTTTTAATAATATTTAAAATTTGGCAAATTACTTCAAGTTAAAATACATTTTATTAAACTAACCAAGATATTTCACTAAGAACTGTAACCAAAAAAAAAAACAGGGAAAGAAATTAGACTGAATGATTCATTGTGACACTACTTATATGTATGTGTGTATTATATGCACATGCAGTTGGCAACAGTAGTTGTATAAGACTAATAATACATATGTATACATATATATCAATGATTCATGAAGAATATGTGCTAAAATCAATGTCATAGGTGACTTTGTTGAAGATATAAAAAACAATGGATGGGAATCATAATTTCAATTGATTCATTGATATTTACTTACTAACACCTGTTACTCTCAATGAAGCATAGGCAGCCGGCCAGCATTCTCCAACCCACTCTGTCCTCAGCCTTCATCTCTAGTTCTATCCAATTGTTGTTTATTCTTCTCATGTCTGTTTGTTTCCATTTTTGGCGTAATGTGTTCTTTGGTCTTCCGTTTTTCCTTTGGCGTTGAAGATACCAAATGAGGGCTTGCTTTGTGACGCAGTTGAATTCACTGATACAATCACTTATTATTCAATGATTGGTAGTTTCTCACTCTTGTTGTACAATGACATTGTCTTATATTAGTTGACTTCTTTATTGAAAGTTATTTTTAATAAAATTTTTATTTTTATAAAATGACTTATTGTTACTAAGATAATTATCTTAGGGATTACAGTAGGATGAAATGATAATAGTAATTGATTCTACATTGATTCTAGCCCTTTCTTTTCGTATACATGACGGATTTCAAAAAATGTATAAATAATAAGGCGAAGTGAGCTAAGCATAAACTAGCATGGAATATTGTACACTACTGCTTTTTAAAATGCTTAAGTATGATAACTTCAGTCAAGGCACAGGCCGAATAAATAGAAACAAACAAATGAGTGAAGAGGAGTATTAGAGCCGACAAGCAGAAATACATGGAAGACCTATCAGCGACAATGGAAAAGCTGAAAGAGAAGCAAATCTGAGACAACTATATAGTACAACGAGTAAGCTATCAGGGAAATATGGTAAACCAGAGTGATCTGTTAAGGACGAAGAAGGCTAATCAGTCACTGAGCTTCAAGTACAGTGGAACAGGTGGGAAGAACATTTTGAAGAACTATTTGACAGACTAGCCCCACTAAACTCACTGGACATCGAAGCCGCACACACAAAGCTTCCTATAGCTGTCTCTCTATCGATAATCGAAGAAATCAGGATGGTCATGAGAAAAATCAAGGATAGGCACCAAAGTCAGATACAGGGGCAACTGCAAAGATGCACTTCATTCTATTCAGAAAGATTCAGGAGGAAGAGTAAGTGACGACAGACTGGTAAGAAGGATACCTTATCAAGATACCAAAGAAAGGAGATCTCGTTAAACCTGAGAACCACAGGTGGGATCGTGGATGAGCACTACAATATAGAATTCTTAGTATAAAGTATTTCAACAAGTTTCCGTTTCCTACTTCTTGGTTAATCTTGATGATAAATATTGAGTGGTTAGCAGTTCAGGATGTCTCTGATTGAGCTATTCTGTAACTTGTACAACAAAATGTCGTAAACTTTTCACAAACGCACCTGAATAGATTGTTCGATAAACAAACATAATGATCTGTTAAAGCAAACAAAGAAACAGATAACTTGTTAAAATATTTAAATGGTAGGGAGGAACAGGTAGCCCAGATATTCAAACAGACCGCCCGGGTGTTGTTGCCAAGCTCTCCTCTTCTTCTTCTTCTTCATCTTTTAAACTAATCTATGTTTTATTTCCTAGTTTCCTTATCATTAAAATTTTATTGCCAGATAGATGGATAGAAAATATAAAGAAGAATGAGAGCGACGAGAAAAATAAAGAAAGCCAATACTATTTTAACAGTTCAAGTAAACAGAAAACTAACTAACTAACTAACTGACTAACTGACTAAAAAGAACCATATTCAAAACAAGTAAGCGAGTAAACTAACAAATGAGACATAGAGACTTATACTGATGGAAAATAAATACTTACAAAGAAGTATGTACGTTAAATATTTGTTTAAAACAGTAAAATTAAGTAATATATATATGTATGATTTACTGTTCTATCTTTAAAACCATATGGTAAATGATAAGTTGTCAATTCTTTAGCATATATATATATATATATATATATATATATATATATATATATATATATACGGATGACAAAACACATAGACAAATTATCGGATACAAGTAAAAAACATTAACAATGATAAAAAAAGGTGTCTAAAAATCAACATTCGGTTACTATGCGCAGTACTCTCTTTGTTTCTAATGAAGTTATTTACTTTGAATATTATTCATTATAAAGATAATTATACTTGTTCGATTATTATTTTTTTATAGCCTATTCTGAAGTGTGCTTTTTTGTTGTTGAAAAATTCTAAATTATCATTTAGTCATCATGTTTATTCGACCATAAAACAGAAAATTTTATTATAAAGATACATTTTTTATTGATTGAGATCATGAACCGATTGATGTTAGACCACCGTTGGAAACCTGGAAGCACTGGACGGCCGTTTTGTCCTATTGTAGGACTCCTCAGCAGTGCACATCCAACGATCCTGCTCGTGGGATTCGATCCGAAGGCCTTCAGTCTTGCGCGCGAACGCTTAACTTACTGGACTACTGAGCCGGCATCCAATGATGTTAATGTCTAACCTCAAACATTTGTAAAGGGTTATATAGGATGGTGAAGAAGATTTGTAGCTCAGGTGGATGATTTTTAATGGAGTTTTGTTCTTTGAATTGGATGATTTGATCGTGGAGATTTCATTGTTCTTCTAAACAACATTATCAGCATAAACTTCTGGTAGAAGTGAAGTGTTCGAATTTCTCCATATGTGTTTCACAGCTTGTCCTGTACACTTCGATATTGGTTGATTCTTGTTGACTTTAAATCTGTCATTGTTTAGGTCTTTATTTTGTAAGGGTTATATTTAATTTTTCTAATTGTAAAATTTCAAGACGGAATTCACTAGTTTCTATCTATATGACCGTTGTTTCTACCTTAAAGTGGTGGTCGGACTTGCCTATCATGGTGAGCCAAGCGAGTTATGCTGGTTGGAACAATCGTTCCTCAAGGTCCCATCATGACAGATAGATCGGTTGAAGAGCGGTAAGACTAAAAGCAAAAAAACCCAAGGTCCGAAGACGAAGTCGTACTACTCACTGTATAGAGGTGTGACAACAGTATGATGTTTCCTTCAGACAACCAGTATAACAGCGATGCTGCCTTCCCACAAGGAGTGGTGGGGTTAGAAAAGGTCGGCCCTAAAATTACACACCTCGTCTTATCCCACGGATTTCCGTCTCTGGTCGTAAGGTTTCAACAAGTACGGAGCTAACATGAGAATTATTCACAAAAAGGTGGTGTGTGACCGACCTCAATCAGTTGTCCTTTGGGCACTACGCTCACGCTCTCAGGTCACTAAGACCAACTTTAATTTAATTTCGTTTTCAGGTACCTCCAGAAGAACCCTTCCTTGGTGTGGGCATCCGAAAAGTGATAACCGTCCTCATATCTCTAACATCACTCAAGACCACTGTATTCATAATCAACCTGCCTCTTCAATTCCTATTATTCCTCCTACAGCGACCTTCCATACTAAACTCTTTTGGCTTCCTCCTCAAGTGATCAATATGAACGTCATTGAATAATTCAGTGACTATCGTCAATGAATATATTATGGAAATCGAATGCTTCAAATACTATTTTCTCACACGTTTACTAGGTTTCTACATTTATTTCGATACTTTAACATTTGAATAGAAAACAAACGATGGGAAGTATTCAAGAAGAAATTCTGTTTCAAAGGTTAATTCATACAAAAAAGAACACACGAGTATTTAAATTATTACAGGTGATTTCACTTTGCAGGACCATCATAAAACACCACGACCTTCTTCACTTTAGTTGCTAGGTTCCTTAGAATTTTCAATCTTATCCAATTTTAAAACCTTTTCAATTATATTCAGATTGAATTTATAACTTTATTTTACGTCATTTATCTGTCTTAATAATTTGACTACTTAATCGTCCTTGTAACCATTTGTTAGTCACATACTACTGACTTTGCAAATAAACATTTATATTCAACTGTTTCATTTCGAACTTGCTAAATCCTTATTGTTACGTAATAAAATTTTATAATTGACCAATTACGTAATCTAACTTTTAGATACAATTTTATATCTGTTCACTTTCAAATTGATTTTCAAAGTTAAATTTACGAGTTAGTCTGAGTTAGACTACCATAGAAAACATGGAAGCACCTGACGGTCGTTTCATCATAGTATGGGACTCCTCAATAGTGCACATCGACGGTTCCGCATCAAAGGGACTCGAACACAGGACCTTCGATCTGGCACGTTAACGCTTAACCTCAAACCACTGAGTCGGCATTCAACAGTGTTATTGTCCAACTTCACTCGATCCATGATCTTGCGCAATCTTTCATCCATTGTCTGGGGTGGATAACTGTCTCATACCCAACACGGATTAAATTCCACTGGTCACGGCTTCTTACTAATCACTAGTGAACATATGATTATTATCAGTATGCGTATTTGTGGAAATTGTAGTATTTTAATAGTTGAATTCACAAGCAAATCTAAGCTAGATAATCATTAAAAACCTGGAAGCCCTAGTGGTCTAGCTTAGATTTACTCCACAACTCCCAGTAATTCAAATTAATTACTGTTTTAAGAGAAATCGTGGTTGAATTGACCAACCGCTATTTATATTTTTTTACTCAACGTTCGTTTTCTTTTATATCACTTTGCTATAATGATAGATTATCAACTGATGTGAATGTGCCATGGTTTTAGAAATCCTTTTGCACACTCTCAGAGTTTTACCTATGCGGAATTTCGACTTTTAATCAATCAAATTCATGTCCATAATTGTTTGCATGTACTGATATCAGTGCTGTCGCCTCATTGTTCATCTATATTCGTATGCATGAAATCTCCACAACTGGACCACAGCAACCTCACCAACAAGGTAACACTGTATTTATTGTTTTATGCTTGATATAAATATTTACTTTAATATATCATACCTTTTAAAATAAAGTTCATAAATGATCAGTTTATAAAGTATTTCCTACATTTTGTCTTGTTAACATCGAACAGTAGCTAGTCGTTTGATATATCAAATGAAACATAGTTTCTAACATAACTGCGATTATAAGCGAATATGGATAGTGGATAACAGTGGAATCCAGGACGCGAGTTTCGTTCCAGTTGGGACTCGTCAGCTGGATGTACCTGCATCTCAGGGCTGATGTTCAGTCTGGGACATCCAGCCGTTGAGTCCCAAATAGGACAAAATGCGCGTCCTGGATTCCACTGCTAGTCACTATCTATCATTGCTTATAATGTTTGTAAATTAAGGTAATATCGAGGCAAGACGCACAGTATGCACATATGCCAATAAGAAACTGATCAATTGCAGTCCGAAACATCAAGTAAAAACAATATCAAGTGAATAACTGTGATTGTATTACCTACTCCAAGACAGATGAATTGAAATTATAAAATTTTATTTCAGAAAATAAGAATGAATCAATCTTTTTCACTTCAATAAGCTCTCTATTTGTGAAGGCAGACTTGACTGTTTTTTAGTTATTTAACAGATCTATGGAAATGTTCAGGTGTCAATATCCTCAGTTATCTTAAAATTCAGCCGTTTACGGGCCTTTTTTGAGTCGACAAGATGTTGTAACATTTGCATGCATAGAAATTGTTTTCACGTTTTGTTAGTCAGTGATGATCCGAATAGTAATTTGCTTGATAGTGTCAAGAAAAACCGCTTTCTCAATATATAAATTTTATATTACACTAATTTCTTAATAAAAGCCATAATAGGTTTGTGTATCTATCTATCTATCTATCTATCTATCTATCTATCTATCTATCTATCTATCTATCTATCTATCTATCTATCTATCTATCTATCTATCTATCTATCTATCTATCTATCTATCTATCTATCTATCTATCTATCTATCTATCTATCTATCTATCTATCTATCTATCTATCTATCTATCTATCTATCTATCTATCTATCTATCTATCTATCTATCTATCTATCTATCTATCTATCTATCTATCTATCTATCTATCTATCTATCTATCTATCTATCTATCTATCTATCTATCTATCTATCTATCTATCTATCTCGCGGATTAACACCACTGAGGTGGTCCCATACCATGAAAAAACGGCCGCCTAGTTTTTCCAAGTTTCCAATTGTGGTCTCACATTGATTTGTCTATGATTTCAGTGAGAAAAGGACGTATTTAGTTGTAATAAGTTGACATAATCCTTCAAAACTATAATATGTTGTAGATCACCAACGTAGGTGATCTATGTCGAATGATGGGACGCCTACTCGATTTAGACAGGAATGGTGTGACGAATCAGCTAATTTCGAAGTCACACCTCGCGGTTAGCATCTAACATGGATTACCAGTTCAACGTATCAAAGTACTATGGTTACTTTAAAAACCGTATAACGCAAAAGACTTTAGTACAGAAATATATTAGTAAGAATGAGTACAGAGAAGATATCGAGACCACCACCGCATGCACCAGTCCATGACATACGATTAACTGAAGCGCGTTGGTTGTCTTTGACATTGACAGAGATCGATGACCTGTTCGATATTCAGTGACTCAACTGCCGGATGATTTGGCTAGGGCTCAGTGACATTTCATTGGCTTTACAATGTCATATTTCTATTTTCTTTATAATTTAAAGAAAACATTACCCTGTAAACAATGTACAATGAATCTTATTTTCTATGAGCTCGAACTAGGGCATGGTGTATTCGAATAGTACATATATCCTTTTTGATATACTATACTGTATTTATAATATTTCTGTCTCTGTATATCTAATATAAATCATAGATAATAACAGAAGAAAATTGTAAACCTAATAAAGAGTTGATTTGATCAAGTGTTTGATCTTTTGACCAAATTAGAATTTTACAATTCAATGATTTAGTTAATGAAATATTCAAGCGTTATAGGATATTTAAGGCCAATGATATATATATGTGTATAGTTCACACTTGAACATGTATAATAAGTTCTTATAATTAATTCTGATATCATGTTTTACGGTCACACACTTGTAACCTACTTAGGTCATAATCAATTAATAATTAAATGGATGGATACCATCAGAAACAGTCTACTGTGGGAGAGAACAAACCAAATTCCAGATGAAGAGGAAATTAGGAAAAGACGGTAGAAATTGATAGGATACACATTACGCAAATCATCAAACTACATTACGAGACAAGCCCTAACTCGGAATCCTGAAAGGAAGCAGAAAAGAGGAAGGCCAAAGAACACATTACATTGGGAAATAGAAGCAGATATGAAGAGGATGAACAACAGATGGGGAGAACTGACAAGAATTGCTCAGGACGTAGTTGGATGAAGAATGCTGGTGAGCAGCCTATGCTCGTTCACGAGAAGTAACAGACTTAAGTCAGTAAGTAAGTTTGGTTAGGAATGTTATCTCATACTTAATATCAAGTCGAATAGTTGATCATGAGAAACAATGACTGGGAAATTTTTTTAAATATTTAAATATACTAGTTTAGTGACAGAAAAGTATTCTAGAAATATGACAGAAATTTAAAAAGAATGAAGTTAGACATTAACATGATTGGATACCGTCTCAGTGGTTTAGACGTTCGGCGTTCGTGCGCGAAACTGAAGGTCCTGGGTTCGAATCACGCGAGCGGGATCATGGATGCCAAAGAGTTCCATACTAGCCATCCATTGTTTCCAGGTTTTCCATGATGGTCTAGCTTTAATTGACTCTTGAATTCAACTATTAGAATATCAGTTTATTTCTTAATTAGGAAACACTACCTACTGTAATGATATTAAAAATCCATGGTTTTGAAATATCAAGATACGTAGATTGATCTTCTTTACTTTCATTCAGAAACTTGCTATTATTCTAACTGGATCAAGTTAAAATTATTGTAGTTTCATAATTCCTTTTTTTTATAAAAAAAAGCATATTCCAAATTATTTTTAGCATAAAATTATTTAGACATAAAGTACATCAGAAAGCACTCTATTTGGAGAAAATTTATAGCTCAAATGGATGATTTTGATGAAATGTCTACAGATGTACTTACTTAATTACTTACCTGCTTACTTACTTACCTACTTACTTACTTACTTACACCTGTTACCGAGGAGCATAAGACCGTCCACTAGCATTCTCCAACCCACTCTATCCTGAGCAATCCTTCTAGTTGTCTCTGATTGCTGTTCATTCTTTTGATGACTGCCTGCGATTCCCGACGTAATGTGTTACTTGAACTGCCTGTTAGTGAATACCTCGTGATTCAGTTTGATAACTTTCACAGTGTATGTTCTATACACTTCCGACGTTTTTTCCAGATTTCCTCTTCAACTGAAATCTGGTTTGTTTTCTCACACAGTAGGCTGTTGCTGATAGTATCTGGTAAACGGACATTGAGTATCTTGTGTAGACAATTGTTTATAAATACTTGTACCTTCTTGATGATGGTAATGGTAATTTTCGAAATTTCAGATCCATACAATAGAACTGTGTTGATGTTCGTATTGAAGATTCTGACTTGAGTGTTGGCTGACAGTTGTTTTGAGTTCTGTATGTTCTGACAATTGTAGGAATGCTGTTCTTGGTTTACTAATCCTCGCCTCTACATCTTCATCAGATACCTCTGTTTGTTAATGATGCTGTCCAAGTACATGAACGTTTCTACCTCTCCCGGAGCCTAACCATCATGTATGATTCGGTCGGTGCTCTCCGTGTTGCATTTGAGGATCTTGTGTGTATGTTGAGGCCTACTGATACAGAGGCTTCTGCTCCAGTGTGTGCCTTTACGTGAAATACTCTCTGTGCATGAGATAGGAGAGGTAGGCCATCAGCGTAATTCAAATAATCTATTTGCATCTAATCTATCCATTGTATTCCGTGCTCCTCCTGATATGTGGAGGTCTTCATAATCCAGTTAAGCACAAGAAGAAAGAGAAACGGGGAGAGTAAACAGTCTTGCCTTACATAGATCTTCAATTAGCTACAAATGTATCACCATCTAACGATATGAGAAGAGGGTTTTGTATTAAAATCACCATGTAGTTTAAACGAAGAAACTGTCGTTGTGTACAAACAATATATTTTCTTAAAATTTGTACTTGTAGGACAAGATTACAGTAAATATTGAAAATTGAAAAAAAACCTTTAGACGATGGAAGTGGATATGACACAAATTGAGGAAATAATCAAACTGCATCACGAGGCAATCCCTAACTTGGAATTCTGAGGGGAAACAGAAAAGAGGAAAGCTGAAGTACACACTACATCGGGAATTAGAAGCAAACGTGTAAAGGATGAATAGCAACTGAAAAGAATTTTAAAGGATTGTCTAGGACAGGGTTGGATGGAGAGTGCTGATGTGCGGCCTATGCTTCTCGATGAGGGGTAACAGGAGTAAGTAGGTAAGAATGTTTTCATGAATTACAAATAAGATTGTGTTTTCTTTGTTTAAACCTATCTACTTGAGAAGGTTACCTAAATCTCATATTCAGCAAAGGAAAAAGGAATATTATTAATACCCGAAAACGTGAATATAGTACTCAGTAAACAACGTTTAATCTATAAGTTGTTCAACAATGAAGATTATATATCATAACGATAAGCAGATGCGAAATGTTGCCTGAAAGCATAAAAATACATGAAAGTTGAAAAAAATCAAGAACGAATGAAAGTGATTATAACAGATCTACTTTAATAATATAATTTACTGATTATATTATTAATCATATACAATCAAAATTCCAACAAAATAATGCAGTTTATAGTCTTGCACCACGAACTGATGTTAGTTAGACAACAATCAAAAACCAAAAAGTATTAGCCGTATGTTTTTTCTCAGTATGAGACTCGTTAGCAGTAGGCTTCACGAGTGCATTGGTGATAGAACCCAGAACCTTTAGCACTTTTGGCATGAGCTTGACCTTCAGGCCACTAAGTTGTACAATTTTAACTAGCAGTGGAATATAGGGTGCTCATTTCGTACTATTTGGGACTAGTCAGCTGAACGTACCTTCATCCCAGGGTTGATGTTCACTTTGGGACTGAGTCCAGATAGCCGCTAGCTGGCACAATCTATCTGGACTCAGTAGCTAAATGGACAACACAATAAAGCTTGAAGCGAACAGGTATGGGTTCGAGCCTCGTAGTAAAAATCACCTTTGGTATAACTGTTAATAACAATAAACATATTACTTACTTACTTACGCCTGTTACTCCAAATAGAGCATAGGCTACCGACCAGTATTCTCCAACCCACTCTGTCCTGCTCTGTCCTTTTTAGTTCTATCCATTTTTCGTTCATTCTTCTCATATCTGTCTGTCTCCACTTCTCGTCTTAATATGTTCTTTGTCCTTGACGATTCCAAATGACGGCTTGCTATGTGATACAGTTGCGTACTTACCTCAATATATGCCCTATCCACTTCCAACACTTCTTCTTGATTTCTTCTTCCACTAGAATCTAGTTTGTTCTCTCCCACAATAGGTTGTTACTGATAATATATTTGGCCAACGGAAAGCAACATATTAATTATAATATATTTTATTACAGTAAAGAATTCTCAGATTTGAATAACTTGTAAAATATCTTAAATAGATATGTTGATAAAGGTTTTGATAAAGTACTTCGATAATATATTTAATCTTCATTAGTAACCAATTACGATGTTGTTTCTTCGCATTATATAATTTATGCATGAAAGTTTCATTTTAATCCACCTCTTATTTCATTAGTTGATAGACAAATAGAAATCTATTACCTAAAACTATTCTAATGATTTTACTACATTTCATTGTATATCACTTCACTATAATTAGTAAGTTATCTAAGAGTGTCTTCTATGTACATTATACGGTTAACATACATAATTAATTAATTAAAATATATATGTATATATAAAGCATAAAAAATTATTGTAATGTTTAAATAACTGGGGATAAAAAATAGTCACTTAAATGTTTCAGTATACCTTTAGTTATAATACAGATATAGTATGGGCAAAAAATAATAAATGTATGATTTCCCATTAGTTGAAATCATGAGTTAATTGAAGTTAGACTATTAAGGAGAACATGGAAGTACTGGACGACCATTTTGTCCTATTGTTGAACTTCTCAGCAGTGCGCATCCATGATCTCGCCCTCTCGCGAGATTCTAACCCAGGATCTATCAGTCTCGTGCACAAGCGCTTAACTACTAGACTACTAAGTCTTGCGTGGTGGGATCATGGATTCATACTGCTGAGGAATACCATACTAGGATAAAACGGCTGTCCAAAGCACTCAGGTTTTCCATAGTAGTCTAGTTTCAATTGACTTATGATCTTAACTATTGAAATTACCATAATATTCATAAAAACCTCTTCTGATATTAAAAATTATTATTAAAACATGAAATAGTTATTATTAATAAAAAACAATACGAATAATTACAGAATTATTATTTATCTTTAAATAAAAAACAGATGTTATTTTTATAGAGAAGTTACAGAATGATGGCAGTTTAAGAGTTGAATTTATGAGTCAATTTAAACTAGATCATCATTGAAAATCTGGAAGCACTAGATGACTGTTTCTTCATTGTATGATACTTCTCAACAGTACGCACCCACAATCCTGCTCTTGGAACACAAACCCAGTGATTTAGAGTTTAAGGTTTCGCATGTTTTACCGAAGGTCCTGGGTTCAAGTCCTACATACGGAACTGTGGATGCACATTGCTGAAGTGTTTCATACTATAACAAAACAGCCATTCAATTATTCCAAGTTCTGAAATGGTGATTTCGTTTACATCAACTCATGAATTTAACTATTAAAATGACTACAATCTCCACAATCCCCCCCCCATTCAGATAACAATTATCTAAAATAAAACAAACCTGGAATTATTATTGTTTTATGAAAAGTTGAATTAGAAACAGAATGAAATTTAATTACTCTGTTGATAATTGACTTTTATTGATTCACTCATTGGAAAATGTGAATAATAATGTAGAAAATCAATAAAAAAGTCTTTAAAATTATATTATATTTTGAATAATTTTCAAAATTCAATTCACTTGGCATTATTTACTTGAATCTTCCCATTGATTTTTAGGACTGTAATTGATCAGTCACTTATTGGTCGGCGGCTCGCTTGAATACCTGAGCTACCTGTTCCTACCATCTGGATATTTCAACAAGTTATCTGTTTTCTTGTTTGTTTTAACACATCATTATGCCTATTAGTCTTATAACCTATTCAGGTGTGTTTGTGAAAAGTTTATAACATTTCGCTGTACAAGTTACAAAAGAGCTCAATCAGAGACATCATGGTTCCTGGCAATATGTATCGAAAAAGATATACATTTATCAGATGTCGATTCTTGAACCGCTAACATCTAACTGGCGACGACTCAATATTTATCGCAAGGAACTGATCAAGAAATAAGAAAGGAAAAGTTGTTGAAATAATTTGTGTTGAGAATTCTATATTGTACCAAAAATACAATATTGAATAAAGCCACTAATAATAATAATAAATGAATAAATAAGTATAATACTGTGTATATTACCTCTATATTACCTTAATTTACAAGTGGAAAAATGCAATAGTGTTTAAAGTGAACAGTATTGAGTTCGAGTCTCAAAGTGAACATCAACTTTGTGATGTAGATACATTCAGCTGACGAATACCAAATCGAACAAAACGTTTGTCCTGGATTTTCACTGCTAGCAACTATCCATGTTTGCTTATCATTATCAATTTATTTCTTGAGTTTAATTCTTTTATTTCAAGAGAAGAGAGGATAGTTAAGGATTATTAAATGAATTCATCAATATAACTTATATAAAATAGATTTATGAGCTTTGTTTAATGTTACATTTTACTATTGTAATATAATATATAAGAATGATTATATCATCAAATAGATTGAATGACTGTTTATTAATTAGATCATATATGAATAAATGAAGACAATGTTTTTTCCGCTTCAACTAATATGAATTATACATTTAGAAACTTTTGTGTTACAGTAAAATCGGATATATATATGTATGTCTAGGGATTGATTTAACTTTTCGAAAGAATAAATGAGATATAGTAGTGTGTGTTACTTATATAGACATAAGTAGTTGTTAGGTCCCTATAAGCATAATGAATGGTAACTTTGGGATCCATTTATGGACCAATACTAAACGTATATTTTTATCGTATAATTGTTAAGTAACAAAACTATGCATATTCATATTCCTCTTATTATGAGCTTTATTTTGACCTATGAACCATTATTATACGTTTTAACATTCTTGAATTATACCCTGTCTATTAGTCACTACCTCCCACATTCACAGCCACATTTGGCTAAAATTTGTACAAATGTTATTTTCTATTTTATGGTACGTTGTGGTCTGTTTGATTGGTATATAAACCGAGTATGTTTGAAATACGTGATTCATATCGCAGAGGCTCGGATTGGTGTTCTGGACTTAACTGGCTGGGCTAGACAGGAAGCGAGATCAATCAGGACTCTAGACTGCTCATACGGGTTTACGCGTCATTGATCCGATCGATAAGTCACTACTCCCTAATTGGCGGTACCATTACTTGTCCATTAACAGGGCACATAGGCACAAGTTATAGCAGTAATATATAACGTCAGTCAGGAATAGAATGTCTGGCAGTCGATAATCAAGAAGATCAAAAGGGAAAAAAAACAGGAGCAGAAAGCAATTGGTTTTTGGAAATGTAGGAACAATGAAGTTTGAGACGATTGACTGATATTTGTAAAAGGAACAGTCAAACTTGAGACAATTGATTAAAATTTTTCAAATGAACAATTCACTGTATAGTTCTCAGAGTTTACTAAGACGTTTTGTAATTATATGTTCAAAACTATTTTATTGTCCCCATTTGAATTCTCGTTCACTATAATGAAAATAGCCAATCATGTAACTCTTTCCAGTCTTTCTGGTTTTTTAAGGGTACAACTGAAAGGGAATCACTTCTATATCACATTCATTTGATTCGTATTTAAAATCTAGGTTTAAGGAAATTGATAAATTGAAAAACTAATCGTTCGGTTAGTAATGGTCAATACTATTATGTTTAGAGCATACTATTAATTTAGTCCTGATAAATTTGTTAGATGATGACTAATCTAAGTGACTTCATAATATGTTACAGTTTATTTAGTGTCAAACTCCACCTGGAGTCCCTCCGGGGGCTACTGCCGGTCCCAAGCCCGGATAAAGGAGGAGGGTTGGGCATGGGGTTAGCGACCCCATCCCGTAGAAAACTAACTCGCTAAACAAACGCTAACCAGAAAAAATTATTCAAAACATTCAGACTCTGCCCTGGGAGTCAGGAGGTTTTTGTTTAGAAGAATTATGACGCCTCATGATGAAAGCCGAGTTTCTTCGGAAGTCACGAGGTCGATTCCTCTTCTGACAACTAGAGCAACCATTTATTTAGGTACATAGAATGCTCGTACAATGTTATTTAGTGTCAAGTGGTTGGAGGGAATTAAAAAAGGAAGCTTTCATGACTTAAATCTAGTGTTGGTTAACAATAATCAACAAATGATATCTGTACTCTTGAAAAATGCTGAAACTTGTAATGGAATTGGCACTCATATATTAACTGGTACCATCAAAAACGCACCCATTGAGTCATGATGACTTCATCTCTTACTTACTTACGCCTGTTACTCCAAATGGAGCATAAGCCGCCGACAACCATTCTCCAACCCATTCTGTCCTGGACTTCCCTTTCTAGTTCTATACAATTGTTGTTCATTCTCCTCATGTCTGTCTGTCTCCATTTCTCGGCGTAATCTGTTCTTTGGTCTTCTTCCTCTTCTCCTTTGGCCTTGAGGACTCCATGTGAGGGCTTGACTTATGACGCAGTTGGATGCTTTCCTCAATGTGTGTCCTATCCACTTATAGCGCTTATTTCTGATGTCTTCGTCTCTACTTCAACAGAATTGAAATGTTTACGCAAACGTATTCATCTAGTATTTGTAGTTATCATAATGTATATAATATTAATTTAATTATCAAAGTGTTACTATTTGTTGTTAAGTATATTTTTTCTATATTTAGAAATAGTTGTATCAGTTTAGAAAATCAACGTTTATAAAAGATAACTAATTTGTTCATTATATTTCATGACATCTCCCTAACAAGATATATTACTTCTATGAAGGAATAAGAGATAAAGAAGATTATTTCAAATCCCATCCACCCCCTCCTCAACCGCTTTCCCTTCATAGCGTTTTACTGACTACGTTTCCATATATCTATATGCATGTTCACGTTATGTATATATATTATTATCTAATATACATCTATAAACATAAAAGAAAGTTTATATCAGCATAATGATAATTAATAACTAACACAATTCATCATATGTTCATTTGTTTAGTTATTTTATATATACTACTGATAATTTTAAGTATGATATTCAGTTATTTTATGCGTTACTTTTTCTTGTATTATAGTATTGTAGTAATTAATTACTATAAAGATAGGTTGTTTTGATTGTTGACATATATGCTTCTTTCAAATTATTGGGGAACAAAACTTTGGAAAGAATTTTTTTCAAAAGATTAAATCTATTACTGAATAAATCAAAAAACAACTTATCTGATATTTTTCCTTTATATTATTGAATATAAATTGCCGATTATAGTTAAATTAAATCATCAGTATAGGTTTATGGTGAATGTTAATGTTTTGATTAAGATCATGAACCAACATTGAAAATCTAGAAGTAATGGATGACCGATTTGTTCGATTGTGGGACTCCTCAGCAGTGCTCATCTACGTGCTTCGAACCCAGGAAGTATCAGTCTCGCACGCGAAGGTATCCAATGGTGTTAATGTCTAACTTTAACCAATCCATGAAATTATGCGACCATCTCCCGTTGTACTGAGGTAGATACCTGTCCTTACCCGACACGGATTAACTCCATCGGTCACAGCTTCTCACTGATAAATACCATGTGTTCACTAGTGACTAGATTCGTAAGGAAATTCTTGGAGTTCTAGTCAGTTCTGATAGTCAAGTCAACATGATTAATTAGTTTCAAACTTTTCATATTCTGCTTATTTGTTATCAATATCAACTAATTTACATAAGTACTGTTTAGATCCCATGAATTTATTTAGAAAGAATAACGATAAAAATAATATTTTGTTTATTTTTTTCAGTTCACATGTGTTTCCATATACTTTTTTAATTCAGCATCATTTTGTATCCAACTTAAGTCGAATGACATAAAACTTATAGATAAGTTGACTTTCGTTTAAATTCTGTTTGTATTTGATTAGCAACAACAACAACACCACCACCAATAAAGTATTCTTTTCAATATTTGATAATTTGTAATTTATTTTAAATGTAATCATGTTGATGAAGATGAATCGAAAGAAGGAATACAAAAGAAAAAAAGAGAATGTCGACAGTGATGATTATGATTGACCCTGAGAAAATAATGAAAATGGAAGAAAGAAATTTGAATATGTCAAAAATAACAAGAAAGATCTGTGAACTAATTATCTGAGTAAAAAATAAAGGATGGTACTTGCTTCTTATGTGTAGTTGTGTATTGATCATGAGATATGGAAAAGTGAATAAATGAAAAAGAAAAGAATTCTCAATGACCACTGTTGTGTAAATACATAAGAATATATAAAAATAGATAACTATAAGTAAAGATGAGTAATCGCTAGCAATGGAATCCAGGACATGTGTTTTGTTTTATTTGAAACTCGTCAGTTGGATGTATGATTCTTAAATAGAGCGAAATGCTTATGACTTACAATAATATTGAGACAATCCTCATAGGATACACCTATGCCAATAAGAGACTGATCAATTGAAATCCTAAACATCAATTGGAAGATTCAAGTGAAGAACATCAAGTCAATTTAAACTTCACCCCATCTCACATGCAAGTGGCTATCACGACTTAGTAGCTAAATGGATAACACTATGGTGTTTGAAGCGAACATTAGTGAGTTAGAGTCATGCGGTGAACATCAACTCTGAGATGCAGATACATCCAACTCACGAATCCTAAATAGGACGAAACGTACGTCCTGAATTCCACTGCTGGCCATCATCCATCTTTACTTATAATGCTTGTGAATTAAGGCAATATTCAGACAATACACACATTATGCATATATGCCAATAAGGGACTGGTGAATTGCAGTCGTAAAGATCGATGGAAAGATTCAAACAAACAATACAAAAATAAATTAAAATGGATAACTACAAGAAGAAAAGTGGGAGTATTTTCAAAAAAAACTTTCATTTTAACATACAATGATAAGTTATGTACAACATGAAATTGGAACCATTTCCTACTGACTCCTGAAAATGTTTAATAAAATCTCAGATGAATTAATTATTTAATTTGTAATTTACATTACAAACTGACTTTACATAAAAAACTTTCGAAAGCTACCCTAATGCTCTATGTAGTTATTTCGTTTTAATAAGTTAATATTCCCCTCCGAAACAGTTCTAGAAACTAAGCTTTATAACTTTCGATTTCATGAAGAACCAGTTATATTTAGATTAATGAGCTGATATCTATTAGTTTTATTTCCCCCCTCCCCGAGACAATTCCAGAAATTAAGCTCTGTAACTTTCAGTTTCAAGAAGAGCCAGTTATAGTTAAATAAATCGTTGTGTTGCATGACCATTCAATACTTGAGTCATTTGTAATAATAGACTATTGATAAATGTTCAGTATAATGGTTAAAACTTAAGTAATTTTGATGTAATCCATTAATGATTCAATATAAAGTTTAAAAAAACTGAACAGAATAGATATTTTGTTTGAACTATTTGACAAAACATAATTACATAATCATAAATGCCCTGGTACGGCCGAAAGTGGGTAGAGTCAGCTCTCCCTCTCCAAATGCTGTCACATGATCACGTGCATATAACCACTGGCAGGGAAGTTCTACTCACTGCCTTCTCGCAGCATCACCGTGGTTTACGAAATTGAGAGGACGGAAAGCGAATGTCTAGCGATTTAACCAGGTTGGTGGATATGGATAATCCACCTAGGGGAGTTGGAAAGCCCTGAAACCAAACTAATGGTGTACATGGGCTCCAGGATCCTGAAGGAAAAAAATGGCGTATGTACCTATTGTTGGTCACCGGCTACAAGGAGACTGCATCTCCTGACGTTGCTTTACTGCCTTGTAGATCAGACCTCAAGATCAAAGGCTCCAGGTGTTGCACCCTAAGAAAATCGTCTGCTTCGAATTGGGCACTTGGGCAGTATCCCAGCCCTCACACAAATCGAATGATTTATTTGGCACATATGAATTTGGTGCCTCCTTGTACCAATGTTAATTTGTTTAAATAAATATATATCAGCTTCTGTAGTTTATTGATGATGAAAGATATCTGATGATACCAGAATTGTTGATATATATGGTTGAAAACACTGTTTATTAAGGAAAATCAATTAACAATTATGTCTTTCGTGTAATCTTGATGATCGTATTAATTTTCGAAATTTTGTTTAAATCAGATGATGGAATTATTCGAAGTAAAATAGTCATGCTAAATAGATTGTTCATATTTTCATTGTTTACTTATCATTGAATGAAAGTTATCTTTGTGAAGAATGATTCGTGTCATTATAATGTAGTGCAAGAACATTCAAGTGAGGACAATCATGTCATTGATTAATGAAATATTACAGAATACTTTTCAACAGTTGAAATCATGAGTCAATTAAAGCTAGAACACCATGGAAAACCTGGAAGCACTGGACGGCCGTTTCGTCCTATTATGGTACTCCTCAGCAGTGCGCTTCCACGATCCCCCCGGGAGATTCGAACTCAGGACCTATCAGTTGTAAAATATCAAAATCATACATCAAATACATCTTTACATATCTTCCACTAGTTTTCATTTACATGCTTTCTGATTCCTTCAATTCTGTTGTTAGTGCAATTACTTTCTGTTCACTTCAATTGAATCTTCTTAATGTTCTGCTGACATGCATTCTACTTTCGATTGGTGTGACATACTACTTATATCTGTCAACATAAGTAGCTAACACAATACTATTATGAGGTTGCTAAGAAAGAAGAATAATAATTTTATAACCAGTATTTACTAAGTAAAAGATAATCCCAAACAGTTTTGCTTATCTTCCGATTTGAAATTGTTTATATCTTTGACTATGGCAGTGCTAGTTCGAGTTTTTCATGTTACACTGATTTCCTTGAGGATTCAAGTAAGCGTTTCTGAGTAGTTTTATTAAATACCAAACAAATATTTAGGCACTTTATTTACTTTCCTGGAAAAAAAAATAAATAACTGCGTAAGGCGATTGCTCGATTGGAAAAGAGTTCGCATCACCTGTTAACCTTAGCTAGACAACTATTGAAAATCAGAGAGGATTGAACAATTGTTGTAGTATGGGACTTTACAGTTAGCTCAAATTTCGTTTACCTTTGAGACGCATATTGTTAAGTTAGGATAAGAAGGTGTAACATTAGATGACATTGGTTTTATTCTCAATATGATATTCTAGTCAGTACGATATTGGTAATAATAATTATAATAACGTGATGACGGCCGACGGATGAACTTAAGGTAGCTCAACGAAACTCAGAAAGAGTCAAAGACATTCCGTCCAGTTATCTTTCGGAAGAACATTCCAGAATCTCAACATGTAGCTTCCCGATTGGATAAATGCTAAAAACCACTGTATACGGGTTGGATAATTGTAATGATGATTTCGTTTTTACTAAAAACTATAAATATCTGAGCTATTTGTACCATATTTGACACTGATTGGAATAGAATTCTTTCTTACGCGCTTTCCGTCTTCTAATTTGCGACTTGAAGGGTTTTAGCATTCGAGTGATCAAGTTGTACGTGTTATATCAAGAATCTAAGCTCTAGATATAACGCATAATAATAGAATACTTTTAATAGTTTATACTAGAAGGTAAAATACACATTCCAAGAAGTTGGTGATGTAACATAAACTTGCGCAATTTATTAGAAATATTATCTTTAAGTCTTAATATTTTTGAAATGACGTCATTCCATTTATTAATGTGTGGAGCGATGGCTTAGTCATTAGTGTATAATGATGAGTTCGAATCTGACAACACCTAACTCCATCTATGAGACTGAGTAGTGTCACTAGCCCTCACATGAATATTTTAGTTCCTAGTCAACTAAATAAATATTTGTATTTATTTATATAAAAATCGAAATACCAGATGTCTAGAATAAACTGATAAATGAGGTTGAACAACTTGTAATTTATTTTCATAGTTTAACTCACGAACTTCCCGGTTCAGCTAGGATCATTTCGCTGTCTAAACTATGAGAATCCTACAATCTCCCAGACTGAAAATAATTATGTACTCACTAGTAACTAGCTACAAGGTGCAATTCCTGTAATTCTAAAGAGAAGCCCTGGAGGTTTTGAATGTCAAAAATCTTCCTACTGCAGGTAATAGGAGATGGACACACAATATCGTGGGTTGATTGAATTCAAAGATGTACATAATCAGACACTGTTTCAGTAGTCTAGAAGTTAAGCGTTCTCATGCGAGACGGAAGGTCCTGGGTTCTACCCCATAAGGTGAGGTCATGACTGCGTACTTTTGAGGAGTGAAACAGCTGCTTTGTGCTTCATGATTTTTGTTGGTCATCTAGCTAAGAATACTTTATGATTCAAACTATAAGAAATTCTATATTCACCACAATATGTCCTATATCGGTGATCAGTCATTAACAAAAGAATCAAAATTCTGTTGATTGATCAGTGATCGAATTGAAGAGATAATTTTATAAACTTTAGTGGATCCATGAAAAATGAAATAAAGTAGTCAGAAACATATGTTATCATAGTGATGTTTTAACTTTTTTCTTGTTGACACTTCATATACATGAATACTGGATACATTCCGTAACTGATTTTGTTTGATAATAATATACTATTATGATTTACAATTGACTAAGGTATTTCTTTACATACAATCGACAGATTCTTTTAATATAGAACAGGATCCGTGCTAACTTCTCAAACTGAATGATTAACTGACAACACTTAATTTATAATTCATTTCAAAGGCTGGATGGAAGAGGGACTTTGAAAAAAAGCCTGATATTCAAAGAAATTAAATTAGAATAGAACCACTCTGTTTGTAATAGCAACAAATATGACCTTGGGTTATATAAAAAATAACCAACTGAGAGAATTACCAATAAAATAATAGAGAAGGTAAAATGTAGAAAAATTATACCGGATTTACTCAGACAACATAAAAATAAGGATATCATATAATTAAACTAATTCATTGCATACCTGAATAAAATTAGTGAGAATCTAACGAGGAAAGTCTTTGTTGCAACGAAATTATTTACCTAAGCGGTACATTCATATTTATTGTTCTATGGTAAATTAATGTCTATAGAAAGATCGAGAAAGATTGCATCATAAATTGATTCAAGACTTCAAATATCAAATGAGGTTACTTATTCACTTACTTATGCTTGTTACTCCTCATCAAGGAGCATAGGCCACTCACCAGCACTCTCCATCCAACTACGTCTTAGGCAATCCTTTCCACCTCTTTCCACTTGTTATTCTGTAGTAATCTCATTCTACTACTGTATTATTTATTTGCTCATTGTAATTTAGACACTTGATTCATCATGTAATTTTCTGTGTGTGAGTCTAATTGAGCACATGTCAATTTTTAATCTATTCTTCCATCGATTATAATACACAGACAATCAATAATTTATCCAGACTTGATTAACACCCACATATATATTTAAATGGATTTTTGAACACTCACTCACTCACTGACACAAACACACACTTCTGTTTTCCCTGCGTGGTTGTTTGCTGTATGTTGGCAGATTTTACCAAGCTTTAACAATAAACTATCTCTATAACTGATGTTTGGGCTTTTGAATAATCTCGAGTAAATCCATAATTCTACCAGGAGATTTAGCCGGCATTAAATACACAGTTAAAGGGATACTATATAAAGGAGTCAGATCGAGAGGAAATATTTCTCAACAAACTGGTGAGCCACAATAATTCATCTCGACATAATGTGTTCTTCAGCCTTCCTCTTTTCTGCTTCCCTTCAAGATTCCAAGTTAGGGATTGCCTAGTGATGCAGTTAATGGTTTGCGTAATGTATGTCCTATCCATTTTCATCGTCTTTTCCCAATTTCCTCTTCAACTGGAATCTGGTTTGTTCTCTTCTACAGTAGACTGTTGTTGATGGTATCTAGCCAATGGATGTTGAGTATCCTGTGTAGACAATTGTTTATAAATATTTGTACCTTCTTAATGATGGTTGTAGTAGTTCATCAAGTTTCAAATCCACAGTAAGTGTATGTCTATAGAAAGATAGAGAAAGATTGCATCATAAATGGATTCAAGAATTCAAATATCAAATGAGGTTGGATAATAATAATAATAATTGGGAGGGGTAGAGAAGAATGGAAGGATGAAAATAATTTATGAGGTCAGTATTAGGAGTGTTAATTGTCCACTTGAGAGATATAAAGAAAAATGAAAAAAAAATACATGAAGGTCATAATTATAACTGAATAATAATCTGAGTGCAAAAACGATACATCCAACCTTTCATTCTTCCTTGGCTTTAATTCCTTTTTACAGTATGTTATGGTCCTGCATTTGTAATTGTAAACTGTAATCAGTTATCATTATCGTTTAACAACTTTTTTTATGATTATTACTCAATTGTTATTGTTGTAATGACCTTTATGTTCCTTTTTTTTTCATTTTTCTTTATATCTCTCAAGTGGACAATTAACACTCATAATACTGACCTCATAAATTATTTTCATCCTTCTATTCTTCCCTAACCCCCTGATTATGATTATTATTATTATTATCCAACCTCATTTTGATATTTAAAGTCTTGAATCAATTTATGATGCAATCTTTCTCGATCTTTCTATAGACTATTATTTACCATAGAACAATAAATATGAATGTACCGCTTAGGTAAATGATTTCGTTGTAAAGAAAACGTTCTTCAATATGGGGTTATGGAGATTGTTGCGTTTTTGAATAAGAAAAAGAGAATTCAACGAAGAAAATTTTCTTTTCGACGAAATCATTTACTTAAGCTGTACATTCGTACATATAGTTATATGGAAAATATATGTCTATTGGTGGATAGAAAAAATTGCATCACCAAAATGGATTCGAGGAAAATAATAAATGGGGTTACGTACGAATCAAGGGGTAAGGAAGAAAATCGTTTATAGGTCAGATAATAGTCTAATTGACAAATATGAAGAAAGGCGACAAACACAAAGGTCATAATAATAATAAACTGAATAATAATTATGAAAACTTGGATAAGGTAATAATAATAATAATAATAATAATAATAATAATAACTGATTAGAGTTTAAAATGCAAAATAGTAATTTTAAGAAATTCGATAATAATCAAATAAAAGTGCAGAAAAAACAAAAAAAAACAAAAAAACACAAACATACCCATTAAGGGAATTAGGGCCAAGGAACGATGAGAGGTTGGATAAATCGTTTCTGCACGCAAAGTTCGGGCTTGAGTTTGTGAATTGCCAGTGCCTCAGCAGTGCATAATATATTGATTCGACACCCCTTTGATCCAATTCCTTTGACTCTGTAGATCACTTTAAAGGAAGAATACTTGGGAGCGGTGTGTACTAAATTGATTAAATGCTCTTGTATAGAACTAGTGATTGTCTTACATTCTCCTTTTAAAAGCCAAGCCGGATAGTGTTCTGAGATGCGTTTGGACAGCGATCGCTTTGTTCGGCCTATATAACGAGCCCCACATGAGCACGTAAATTTATAAATACACATTGATGTGGCCCAAAGCGAAAGTTTATCTTTAACACATCCAGGAATGGTAGGCCGGCTTGAGAAAACAATTCGGAGCTTGGCTGTGTAGAAAGTTTTATTCAATGATTTTGAAATCCGTTTATTTAAGATTTCAGCAGCCGTGTCTCCTTTAAATTTTTGATTGAGATCGTAAATCGATTGATGCTAGACCACCATCGAAAACCTGGAAACACTGGATGGTCGTTTCATCCTAGTATGAGACTCATAAATAGCTCTCATCAACGGTTCCGCATATATGACTCAAACTTAGGACTTTCGGTCTCATATGCGAACGTTTGACCTCTAAACTGCTGAATCGGAATCCAATGGATGATGGTTACGCAATTTCGTGTATTGGTTAAGGTAAGATGTTAAGCTTTTGCATGCAAGACCGTAGGGCCTAAGTTTGAGTCACATGAGTGGAACCGTGGATGCGCACTGTTCAGGAGTCCCATACTAGAACGAAATAGCCGTCCAGTGCTTCGTAGCAAATTACCCTAGTTGATACTTTTCCACAACAATCTGTTGAATGTTATACAGTTATCTTTTGTTCAACTTGTTAGTTTTTCTTGTTCCTTGAGACTATATTTGTTATCCGAGTCGGTACAATCTAATAATAATTATACATTTTTTTTTGTCCAAGTACATATATATACTGTATCTTCCTTAAGACTAGTAACTGTATCCGCCCATAAAACTGGTCAAATAGCTAAGTAACTAATGAACATTATAACTAACCAATATCATTGAAATTTTGTATGGAATAATATGACTTTAGTCAAATATTTTTTCTGAGGGGGGGGTTTGGGATTTATCTTGACAGAAGCATTTGTTAAAAATAACTTCAGGTAGTTTTTCTTTCCGATGGAATTTTTGTGTTTTTTTTAAAGTTTGTTTTTGTAGTTGATGCTTAGTTAATCTATTCACATAGAGTATTTCATTAGATTTGTACTTTTGATTAGTCGGTTGGTTATAAAAATAACCACCTATATATTTCATATTGATTAAATTACTTTATGAAATTTCTATGGAATACACGCGGCCTGTATGAGTATCTGGAATACTTATTCCTGTTGTCTAGATATATCAGCATGTTATCCAATTTTATTTGTTTTAATACATCATTATAGCTATTCATCACATAACCTATTCAGATGCGTTTCTGAGAAGTGTACAACATTTCGTTGTACAAATTTCAAAAGGCTCAATTAGAGATATCGTGGTTTCTGGCAGTATGCAACGAAAAGAATGTACATTATTTAGATGTCGAATGATTGAACTGCTAACTTCTAACTGACGATCACTCTATACTTATCATCAGGATCGACTAAGAAGTAAGAAATGGAAACTTGTTGAAATAATTTGCGCTAAGAATTCTATATTATACCAAGAATATAATACTGAATAATGTTAATGGTAATGATAATAAATAAATAAACTGTAGAAACTAGTTCAGATTGAGAACTAGTGCAAAATGTGAATAACTGTCTTCTCGTCCAATTCAGTCTTTTCAGCATATTGTGCTCACTTTAATAGATTTATCATAACAGTTATTGCATTTATTGTCTCGATTTATATTTTTTATAGTAAATGATGAGTTACTTCGTAGTCAGCTGGTAATTCAGTAATATAATGTATTACCATATGCCAAACATATGTTTGGCAAAATAATTGATACTGTTCTATCCAACATTGTTATGACTGGAGAATGCTCAAAAGATCCGTGCTTGATGCTGAAACCTTGAATCTGACAACACATCATTAGAACATAAAGACTATTGATTTCACAATTGATTTATCACTAGGTGGTGATCAATGTCATGTGTGTCTAGTCCTTATTAGTGCAGATCGAATGCTATCGACCAAATTGCAATGTGGCCACTTGTCCAGGTGACTCGACAGTGCGTGCACTATGTTGAGATAGAATGGTGGTTGGAGGTAGTCAGCAGGAAATCCTGGACCCGGGTTTCGTGCTATTTGGCACTCGTCAACAAGGTGTACCTGTAATCTTAAGGGAAATGGTGCTCCCTTACGGGTTCGATCTCGTCTCACCCAGCTTCACGGTCAGAGATGTTACCACTGGGTGCACGCAGTGTCGAGTCACCTAGACTGGTGACCACATTGCAACTTGGTTGATAGCATTCGATCTGCACTAATAAGGACTTGACATATATAACATTGATCACCACCTAGTGATCAATTAATTGTGATTACATCTCAGTCCTACAGGAGGTCTGTCACGGCCCGGATAGCTCAGTGGTAACGTCTCTGAATGTGAGACTTGGTGACACGGGATCGAAGCCGTCAGGAAACACCGGTTCCATCAAGATCACTGGTACACCTTGTTGATGAGTGCCAAGTAGCACGAAACCCGTGTCTAGGATCTCCTGTCGACTACCTCCAGCCACCATCTAATCTCACCTCTTGATTTATTTGACCTCAAAATAAATCAAAATGGTATATGCATACACTAGTTTTGATATGATTTACTTACAGTCAGATTTGTTTGTATTGAAGTGAGTAGTATCTAACATTAATTGATCAATAAACAAAATTACAACTTCATAAAATTATATATCTTTAACCATGATATATAACTGTGTGACTAAGTCATATAACTACTTCTCAATATACTGTTACACGTCACAGGTAAGCAATTTCATTTGTCAATCGCAGTTGGTTACGTCATTTCTCACCATGTTAAATACTAAATAGATTCTTGGGTTATATAGTAAGTTATATGTGATAACACTTATTTCAGTGATAGTATCTTCAGATTATCATAAAACTTTTCATTCACGTAACTTATTATATATTAGACGTTTGAATCTGCTCATTGACGTATATATAACTGAAATTGATCAGTCTCTTTTGACATAAATACACCTTGTGTGGATTGCCTCAATATCGCCACTAAGTTACAAGTATTTTAAGCAAGAATAGATAGTGAGTGGTAGCAGAATTCCGATTGTGAATTTCTTCCTATTCGGGACACGTCCTCTGAATTTACTTACGTCTCAAACTTGATGTGTGTTCTTCCTCTCTAAATATGGATCACAAATATCAGCTATATATCTAATTCATATTTTATCACTCTTAAGATATTCCGTTTTTTTATCAGTATAGGGATTGTGGAGATTATTAAGTTTTTGTATGAGATCATGAACCGATAGATGTTAGACCACCATTGGAAATCTGGAAGCACTGGATGGAGGAGGAGGAGTCCCACAATAGGACGAAACAGCTGATTACAACCTAGAAACAATACTACTAATATTTTAAAACAAATGAATATATTCCAAAATATGTGAAAAGTGATATTCCAAAAAAAAAATCAAAATTTCTATCAAAAGTTATCGAATGACAATCTTGAAATTGAATAGATTAGTATAGGACAGCTCATGATATGACGTAACAGTGATTGGAAAGAATTTATGATTGACAGAATAAAATGAGATATTGCTCAAATGAATAAAATAAATAAAATAAAAGTCACTAGGGTAATGTAGAATTTATGACTGTATCTCTTAGGAAGAATAAGTTCATTTTCAACCTCTTATTAACGATAGTTTCAGTGAAAGGTGTTCAAATATTGATTATTTTGTTACCGCTATCAAACAGATTACAGGAGGTTATACTAATGTAAACATGTTGGCTTTATAGCCTCTGTCGTTGTATAATATACTCCGACATACGAAAAAAGACCTTCCTATCTGTCTCAATGTAAACAATTTGTCACATACATATATTTTTCTCTGTTCTTGCTTTAATCAAACTTGCTTACTTACGACTGTTATGCTTAGAGGAGGAGCATAGGCTGCACATCAGCATTCTCTAACTTATTCCGTACTGGCCAATCCTTTCCAATAGTTTCTAATTACTATTCATTCATATCATGTCGCCCTCCAATTCCCGATGCAATGTGTTCCATTGTCTTCCTCATTTTTTCTTCTATTCAGGATTTCAAGTTAGTGCTTGACTTGTAATGCAATTTTGATGATTTCCACAATGTATTTCTTATCCACTTGTAACATCTTTTCCTAATGTCTTCTTCAGATGGGAGCTGATTTATTCTCTCCCACAATAGACTGTTACTGTTAGCGTCTGGTCAACGGACATTAAGTATGTTGTGTAGACAATTATTTATTCATAGTTGTAACATTTTATTGGTGGTTATAGTAGTTCTCCATGTTTTATCTCTGTACAATAGAACTTTGTTGATATTCGTATTAAAGAATCTGACTTTAATGTTATTTGGCAAATGATAGTTTTGAGTTTCATATATTCTTCAATATTAAGAACACTGTACTTGGTTTGTTAATCCCTAATTTTATAATTTCATCACATTATCCTTGTTCATCAGCCAAATTTAAATATCACTAATTTCTATATAATATATGTAATATTCAGTGGTCTAAAAGTTAAGCGTTTGTGCACGAGACTGGATTCGAATCTCGCGGGGCGAGATCGTGAATGCTCACTGCTGAGGAGTACCATACTAGAGTGAAACGGCCGTCCAATGATTCCATGGTTTCCATGGTAGTCTAGCTTCAATTGACTCATGAATTCAATGATTAAATTACTACAATCTCCCCAAAACCCTTCTCTGATTATAATCAACATATGTTCACTTGTGACTATCTCAATGGTTTATTTCTTGGAGTTCTAGTGAGAAGCAATGATCATTGGAGTTCAACCGGTTCTATTGTGAGATAGTAACTTAGTTAAGATAATGATGAATGGTGGCGCAAATTCGTGGATTGGTTGAAGTTAGATATTAAAACTGTTGCATAACGGCTCGGTAGTAATATTCTTCTATTTATATTAAATTGTCTTGTTTCTTTTAAAAGAACTACGTTTATCTACAGTATAATCAACCCCATTTCATACATATATACATATGTATATCATGAAAGATACCTCAACTTCTTGCTTTACTGTATTCTTTCCAGTTTAGTTTTATTTATGTGTATTTTATATAAGACATGAAATGAAAATAGATTTTATATAATTTTATGACTTTCATCTGAAAAAGATTTATTCATATTCAACTTCTATTGAATTGTGTTTATTGTCTTAGTTTCCGTTTATTTATTTATTTATTTTTTTTGGGGGGGAGGGAGAAGGGAATGGAGATTCCGCATAACTAATTCTCTTTTTTTTTCTTTTCGTTCTTAGTTTTTTTTTGTTATTATTATTTTTTAAATATCAAAATTGATTTTCATTAAGAAAATTGAACCATTGAATAATTTTTATTGGTTTTGTTTTAATATTTAAAATGCTTAAAAAAAATCAATTTTTTTTGGTAGAAAATTTGAAATTCCATTGATGTAAATAGAAAATAAAAAAATGAAAAAAATACGTATTTTGTAACTGATAAAGTTATGTAATAAAATTGAATGTTTTTGTTTGTTTTGTGTTTTTCTTGTTTTTTTGTTTTTTTTTAAAAATTTTTTTATTTATTTTAATTTCATGTTTTAATCACTGATTAAGGTTATTAGAAAAATAAAAGTACATTGATGTTGTAATCAGGAAATAATTGGAATGGAATTTGATAATGTCAATTTTCTTCACAGTTAATTTATTATGATAAATGATTGTCGTGGAATGTCATCTTATATTTTATATTTTTTGGGGTGGGGTGAGGTGGGGGCTCGGGTGGGTGAGATTTAGACTGAAGCAGATCTATTGTAAGAAAAAAATATATATTTTAGTATGATGTACTTTAGATAGCTAGGAATTTGTTTCAGTGTTGTTATTCTATTATAGATATAAAGTGTATTGTTTAAATAATATGCTGAAAAGAAAAATCAATTTTTACACATTTTTAACTATAATTGTACTTTGTTTTCTTTTTTTTTTTTTAATAAATTGATCATGAAGAATATTCTGATAAATGACCAAATGTATGGTATGTTGACCATTAACAATATGTTACTAAAATACTAATCAGGATAAATTCACTTGGTTATGTTTACTTGGATCTTCCAATTGTTATTTAGGACTGTAATTGATTAGTCTCTTATTGGCATATATGAATAATGTGCATATTATCTCGATATTGCCTTAATTTACAAGCATTATAAGTAAGAATGGATGGTGGTTAGGAGTGGAATCCAGGACGTACGTTTCGTCCCATTTGGGACTCGTCAGCTGAATGTACCTATATCTCAGAGTTGATGTTCACTCTGAAACTCGAACCCAGTACCATTAACTTCAAACACCATCGTGTTATCGATTTAGCTAATAAGTCATAATGAGGTGTAGTTCAAATTCACTTGGTATTGTTTACTTCAATCTTCCCATTGATGTTTAGGATTGCAAGTGATTTGTGTCTTATTGGCATATGTTCATGCTATGCGGATTGTCTCGATATTAGTAGCTAGTGGTGGAATCCAGGACGTGCGTTTACTACCAAACAATGGAAGTAATAGTTTAGCGGTTATTAAAATATCGTCGATTCAGTTTAAAGAACACATCATGGCAACTCATATATTCAAATATCTATACAGTTTATCAAGATGTTTGTTCAAGAAAAATGTATATTATGAACCAACGGTTTTATGTATTTCAAATAGTGAATATACAGAGTTAAGAATATTATGTTGAGTCGTTTTATAGCACAACTGATCCTAAACAGTCACCATCAAAGGATGATACATATAATAGGTTTTGTTACACAGCATCAAAGATATTCTACACATTGATTGTTTATTGGAATTTTTAAATCAGTTAAAACATGAAATTATCAATTAAGAAGCTATGAATTAGTGTAGTTCACTATAAATTTGAAGCTTTCACAAATCACATCGTATTCAATTGCTTATACATGGATTTGTATGGATGGGTTAGTTCTTGTTCAAAGAACTAAAAGCAAGAAAAAGTTTCTCTGATCTTTTAAATATAATATATAACTAAATAATATTTAGTCTTTTGTAATATTTGATTGTACAAGGATATTGAACCTTGGATAATAAATACTTACATGATATCTGAATTAGTTCATTTGAAATATTAGGGATTTTTTAAACTGATTTGTTTGATATCAGAATGGGTTTTCTAGAGATTTTAATAATTTCAATAGTTCAGATCATGATTCAATTGGAGCTAGACCACCGTGGAAAACTTGGAAGTACTGAACGGCCGTTTCGTCCTAGTATGCGACTCCTCAGCAGTGCGCATCCACGACCCCGATTTATTTGAATAAACATTATATTCCAGTTGATTATCGGTAGGTTGAATTAAATAAATGCTTCGTAGAAAAGTACAATAAATAATTATTCTTTAATCATAATAATTGAAGCTTGACATTAACACCATTGAACGCCGATTCAGTAATCTAGAGGTTAGGCGTTTATGTGTATGACTGAAGGTCTTGAGTTCAAGTCGTCTTGGTGCGCGATCGAGTATACACACTTCCGAAGAGTCCTATACTAGAACAAAACGGTCGTCCAGTGCTTAGAATTCAACTATTCATATTACTATAATCTCCAAAAATCTTCATTCTGATGACAGTTTATCATTTCAAACAAGAATTTGTTCTAAGATCATATTTAAAACCGAAAAAAGAAAGCTTTAATAAAATTGAATTTAATAATTCATTCATTATGATGCATATTACAAATGGATTCTATTGTAACTAATCATACAATATGATCATTAGTAATTGTCAAATAATTAGAATAGATTAACAGATGTTATTTTATCCATTATAAAAGAATATCAAGCCTACAACATATGGATTGTATAATATGTTAACATTATTATAAGTAAAGAAATAAAATACATGATAAAATAAACTTCTATTTGAGATGGTAGAGAAGATTTGTAGCTCAGGTAGATGATTTTGATGTGAAGTTTTGTTCTCTGAGTTGGATGGTTTAGTTGTGGAGCTTTCATCATTCATCGGAACGATATCATAAAAGCTAGATCACTATAGGAAACCTGGAAGCACTGGACAACCGTTTCGTCCCAGTAGGGGATTCCTCAGCACGCAAGAACAAAGATCCTGGGTTCGAATCCCACGGGGCGGGGTCGTGGATGCGCACTGCTGAGAAGTCCTATACTGGGACTATATGGCCATCCAGTGTTTCCAGGTTTTCCATGGTGGTCTAGCTTTAATCGATTCGTGAATTCAAATATTAAATTACTACAAATCTCCACAAAACCCCCCTTTCTGATAACATTTGAATTAAAAATGCTTTTGCTTCATTTATTTGTCATATGATGTTTTCACCGTTTCTATTTACTATGGAGGTTTTTTTAAAAAAAACTTATTTATAAGCAAAGATGGATAGTGGCTAGTAGTGGAATCCAGGACGCGCGTTTCGTCCTATTTGAGACGATGTACCTGGTTATCAGGACTCAGTAGGTAAGTGGATAATGCAATGGCATTTGAAGCGAATGGTACTGGATTCGAGTCCTAGAGTGAACATCAACTCTGAGATGCAGGTACATCCAGCTGACGAGTCCCAAATAGGACGAAATGTGAGTCCTGGATTCTACTGCTAACCACTATCCATTTTTACTTATAAAAGCTTGTAAATTAAGGCAATATGAAGGCATACTCACAGTATGTACATATGCCAATAGCAGACTGATCAATTTCAGTCTTAAACTTCACTGGGAAGATACAAGCAAAACAATACAAAGTGAAAAACTTATTTAGTTCTAATTAAACATCTAACTCATTATTATTCAAGTTAAAATATATATAACATTAATTTCTAAATGACCCGCGACAAATCAATCGATTTTAATTCATTTCATTTGGTGATAATATTACAAAACAAAATTGTAATATAGAATGAAATTCAATGAGATTCATCAGTGTAGGGGAGGTATTTGAAGTTTGTTAAATTTCATGTTAATCATCGCTAGACGTGAAAATCACGAGTTCCATCATCGATGAAGTTGTGACAAGAAGAACTAAACTAGGATGAAACAACTGCCTAATATAACAGCTCATGTACTATTGTGTGTGTTCACATTTAATTCGGTTAAGTCATTTTATTAACCTAGTAACGAACTGAGTCATCCGTACAACAATTTGTCTATATCATTGTATCCTTATTACTGTTGCGAATGTATGAACATGTATGCTCGGCAAGCCTTACTGCCTACGCATTTATTCACGCTACTAGCTTTACTATTAACCGCTTAATTGACTCGATGATTCATTCATTGCTCTCTCTCGCCCGCTAGCTTGCCTGTTTGCCTTTCGGCACAACTATTTCATGTAATTTTGGATATCTGTATGTGGTTCCATAATAAACATAATTAACACTTCGAATTCGCCTTCTGATTAATATACCGTTGGAGCGTTATTTAGTGACGGTTACCGAGACGAACTGTGTACGGAGTTTAAGGAATATATCGAACACCGACCACCACACTAGTATATTTTGATTTCTAATGAGTGTCTAAAATAACGTTCGTCTTTGGTGTAGGCTTTAAAGTATAAATTATCAACTAATCCCATTTCATTACATCTTAAGGAGTTTTAAAAAGTAAGTAAATAGTTTGATACATTTTGTTCTGCTGAATGGCGAGACTATAATTAAAGGACGAACCAATCAGATTTAGGGTAACAGGTCTTGGATTTTGGCGCGAAATTCATTCACCCATTTGTCCAAAGAGCGTCTTGGCAGTTTAGCTGATGTCAGTTCGTGATGAAAACCCTATATCTAATTATTAACCCTAACTATCATTCCAATTCCTCACACTGCTTTATAACCCACATTTAGCCCTAGTAAGTAAGTAGACATTCTCAAAATCACTTTAGCATCGCTCAATGGTCGTCCATAAATTATAGTCTCATCAAGACTTCTTATCTGTAAATAGAACAATGCCTTCCAGCTAAAACTTTGAGACCATTTATTTTAAAACGGCGTGGCTATGCAAGTAAGTTTGCTTATTTAAGATTTATTTTAACGAAGTATTTGTGTTATAGAAGTTCACTTGCATTTGAGTACGTTCACATTTAATTTGTTTAAACCCTTTTGTTAACTTATTTAACGGACAAAGTTACTCGTACAATAACAACTTATCTATACCATTGTGTCTTTATTATTTTTGAGTTTGTATGATCATGTATGCTTGAGCGTTACTCACCACCTACGTACATATTCATTCTGCTAGCTTTAGTGTTAGTCGCTTTTCAACCGGGTTGATGAATATGGAGGATCCAACTAGGGCAGTTGGAAAACCCTGATTGCAAACCAATGATGCACATGGGCTCCAGGGTCCTGAGCGAACAAAGGGCGTATAAACCTATTATTATACACCTTCCAACATGGAACTGAATCTCCTAACGTTGCTCCACTACCTTGTAGACTAGACATTCAGGACAAAGGCTCGGGACGTGGTTCCCTAAGAAAACCACTCGCTTCGGTTTGGGCAACCGGGTAATTTCACAGCCTTCACACCAATCACTGGTAACTAATACTAACGTCATTGTTACTGTGTGACGCATATGTATTTGGTGCCACCAAATATCAATGTTTATCTGTTCAAATTGTAAGATTAGATGGTGGTTGGAGGTAGTCGACAGGAAATCCTGGACCCGGGTTTCGTGCTACTTGGCACTCGTCAGCAAGGTGTACCTGTAATCTTTGAGGGAACTGGTGCTCCCTGGCGGATTCGACCCCGTGTCACCCAGCTTCACAGTCAGAGACGTTACCATTGAGCTATCCGGGCCCCCAAATGCCCTGGTACGGCCGAGAGTGGGGAGAGTCCGCTCTCCCTCTCGAAATGCTCTCACATGGCCATGCGTATATAGCCTATGCCAGTGAAGTCCTACTCACTGCCTTCTCGCACCAGGGGTGTTGTTTACAAAAATGAGAGGACGAAAAGCGAATTTCCGGCGCTTTAACCGGATCCCAAACCAATGGTGCACATGGGCTCCAGTATCCTGCGGGAACAAATGGCGTATGAACCAATCGTCGGTCACCGGCTACCATGGGACTGCATCTCCTCACGATGCTCCACTGCCTTGTGGGTCAGACATTCAGGTCGAAGGCTCGGGGTGTGGCCCCCTAAGAAAACCACCTGCTTCGGTTTGGGCACCCGGGCAGTATCACAGCTCTCACACATATCAAATGAGATTTGTGTGGCGCATATGTATTTGGTCTCTCTTTGTACCAATATCTATGTGTTAAAATAAATAAATAAATAAATCTGTTCAAATATAAAATGACTTACTTTACTTACGCCTGTTACCCGTTGTCAAGGTATATGGCCACCCACTAGTATTCCTCACGGAACTACCTTCTAGACAATCCTTCTCAATTGTTTCCAAGTGCTATTCATTCTTTTGATATCTACTTCCAGTTCCATTTGTAGCTCTTCTACATTTACTGTCAATTTCAATCCCGGATAAAAGAGAAGTTTTGAACATGGAGTCAGCAACACAACTCTATAGAGAACAATCTTGCTTAAAAATAAAAGAAACACACTAACCAGAATAAAACTCATTTACACTAGACGTAAACTATGACAAATAAAATATTTAACCATAATAAAACGAAAAACAGAACATTGATTTATAGCTGGATACAAATTGTCTAGTAATTAATTACATAATTAAATTATCATTAGAAAATAGATTTCAATAAAATTGGATAGTTTTAGTCAAAGGAAAAACAATTTTGATGCCACTTTTTTTTCATTCTGTTGTTGTTATTAACGTGGAATCTATTGTTAATCAGAATTAGAAATTATTTGACCATTAATTAAGTAAAATAGAAATATAATATTATATTTCAATTTATGAGTCAATGGAAGCTAGTTCATCATGGAAAACCTGGAAGCACTGGATGACCATTTCATACGATTGTGGGACTCTTCAAAAGTTCTAGGGAAATGCGGTGATCAGAGGAGTTCAACCAGGTCTGTTGTGAGATAGTAACTCACTAAAGACAAAGATGGACGTGTGGAGCAAATAAGTGGATTGATTGAAGTTAGAAATTAGCAACGTTGGATGCCGACCGGATCACTGGTCTAGAGGTTAAGCGTTCGTGAGCGAGACTGATAGGTCCTGGGTTTGAATCTTTCAAGGCGTTATAACTTGTGAACCTGTGTGCCCTGTTTATTGTGTAACACAACGATACCGCCAATCAGAGAGTAGCGAATTATCGATCGAACCAGTGACACATTAAACACGTGTGAGCAGTCTAGAGTCCTGATTGGTCCTGCTTTACGCCTAGCCGAGACAGTTAAGTCCAAAACACCAATCTCAACCTCTGCAATATGAACCATTTATTTCAAGCATACTGGGTTTGTATACCAACCAGACAGATCACATCGTACCAATTAAATATGAAACAACATTTGTACAAGAATTAGCCAAGTGTGGTTGTGAATGAGAGAGATAGTAATTAATAGACAGGCCATAACTCAAGTATAGTAAATCGTATAATAATAGTTCATAGGTCAAAATAAAACTCATAAGAAGGACACGAATATGAGTAGTTTAGTTACATAACAATTATACGATAAAAATATACTCATAGTATTGGCCCATAATTGGATCCCAAAAGTCACCATTCACTATACATATTGGTATATAACACAAGGTGGGATCGTCATGCAACTGCTGAGGAGTCCCATACTAGGACGAAACGTTCGTCCCGTGCTCCCATATTTTTCACCGTGGTCTAGCTTTAATTGAATCATAGATTCAACTATAAAACTACTAAGATCTCCACAAAACCGCTTCTGATAGAATTATAATAGTTAGAGATTATTATTTTTATAAGTAGTTTCTAATTTTATACATAAAAAAGTAGATTTGAAACTAATCAACATCATAATCATCACTAAAAATTTGATAAAATGTTTTAATTAATTTTAAAACGACAAAATCAATCCATTATGATCATCGAATATCGAATCATAGAAAGTCCCATGCTAAGACAAACCAGCCATCCGGTGCTTCCAGGTTTTAAATGGTGGTCTAACTTAGATTGTTAAGTGAATTCAAGTGTGAAAATACTAAAATCTTCACAAATCCCTAAAATTGATAATAACCATGTGCTCGTTAGTGCCTAGCTTCAAGATGGATTTCCTGGAGTTCTAGTAAGAAGCTATAACTAGTAGAGTTCAATTCGTGTCAGGTATGAAACAGTTATCTACCGCAGACAATGGATGAAGGGTTGAACAAGATTATGGATCGATTAAAATTAGACATTAACGCCGTTGGATATCGATTCAGTTGTAATGAGGTAAGGTGTTCGTGAGCATGATCGAATGTCTTGAGTTCAAGCCCTCTTGGTGAGGGGTTGTGGATGCACACTTCTGAGGAGTCCCTTATTAGAACGAAACGGCCGTCTAGTACTTTCGTGATTTCAATTGTGGTCTAGCTTAGACTGACTCGTGAATTCAACTTTGAAAATACTACAATCTCTACAAATCTCCATATTGAAAAGGAACAAATTTCTTTATCGATGATCTCATTCGCTAGAGCTGTACAATCGGGTATTTATTTTTTTAAAGTATAAAATTATGGTCAAATAAGAAATTATTGAGTCATTAATTAAGATGCCAATATAAATCGTTAAAATAAAATTTTCAAAGCTACATAATAGTCAAGGAGACATAATAAAAGCTTGTACACTTGACAAATATATTAAAGGCGGAGAAAAGAAGAAAACGTGACCTGTAAAATTAAAGAGGGTTGTTAGGAAGATGACCAAATAAGGAATTGGGAATAGAGCTTCCGGAGTTCGAAGATCAAACCTGAAAGTTATTTGTATATAACTTTGCATTGCGAATAATTTTGAAGGAATGTTTTGGCGGACATAGATCACTAAAACTATTAATCGTTTCTCAATCTATTTTAGAAAAATTGGATAATGACTAAGCTTGGGACCTAGGCCACATGTTTCGTCCTGTTAAGAACTCTTTAGCTGGAGGGTACTTGAGCTTCAGTGTTGATTTTTATACTAACATTTGAATAAAATATATTTTTCTTTAAAAAACTCTTTATCCGCTGACTAACTGAATTGACGCTAACTTTTTCAACTGATGAAGCTTAAAAAGTCTTATAATTACTAAGTTAGTTGTGTAAATGTTTGTGAACAATTATTTCGTGTTGGTTGTCATTCGTCTGCAAAGGGTAATTTGAATAATGATGCATTCCATACTATACCTCATATATACTTACTCACTTGCTTACTTCCTTCCTTATGCCTGTTACCCTTCAAGGAGGAGCATAAGCCGCACACCAGCATTCTCCATACAACTCTGTCCACGGCAATCCTTTCCAGTTGTTTCTAATTACTATTTATCCTTATCATATCTCTCTTCACTTTCCGATGTAATGTATTCCCTCGTCTTCCTCATTCGCTTTACCATTCACGATTCTTAGTAAAAGATTTCCTCATGATGTAGTTTGATGATCTCCACAATGTATATCTTATCCACATCCAACGTGTTTTCCTAATTTCCTCCTCATATGGAATCTGCTTTGTTCTCTTTCATGGTAAGTTGTTGCTGATGTTATCCAGTCAACGGACATGAAGAATCTTACGTAAACAATTGTTTATAAACTTAAAGTAGATAGGGAATAATTAAAAGAACACATCAGTAACATTTTATTCTTATTCACTTAACAATTCATTGATTTACTTCATTCTTCACCCCCTTTCTCAACCTCACTTTATTTTTAAAAAAAAAAGAAAAAAAAGAAAAAAAGAAGGAAAAACAGAATTCACAACTGATAATTTGTCATTAATTAATTGATCAACTCTTGATTAATTAATTAATTAGTTCCGTTGATATTTACAATAATTTTTTTCAGTTAACAGATTTATATTGGCATAAAAAGGATCTAAAACAATTTTCAAGTGAATAAATAATAATAAGTATACCAATAAGAGACTGATTAATTGCAGTCCTAAAAAACAATCGGAAGATTCAAGTAAACAATATCAAGGGAATTTAAACTTCATCACATTGTACAAGCAAGTGACTATCACGAATCAGTAGCTAAGTAGGTAACATGATGGTGTTTGAAGCGAACAATACTGGGTTAGAGACGTAGAGTGAACATCAACTCTGAGATACAGGTATATCCAGCTGACGAGTCCCAAGTAAGACGAAATATGAGTCTTGGATTCTACTGCTAACCACTGCCCTCAAATGGCCTGGTACGGCCGAGAGTGGGGAGAGTCAACTCTCCCTCTCCAAATGCTCCCATATGGCCACGTGCATACAACCACTGCCTTCTAGCAGTATTACTATTGTTTACGAAATCGAGAGGACGAAAAGCGAATACCTGGAGGTCTAATCGTGTTAGTTTTTATAGAGGATCGACTTAGTATAGTTGGAAAACCTTGATTTCAAACCAACGATGCACATGGGCTTCAAGATCCTAAGGGAACAAATGGCGTATGAACCAATTGTTGATCATCGTCTACTATGGGACTGGATCTCCTGACATTGCTCCACTGCCTTGTGTATTAGACCTTTAGGTTGAATTCTCCAGGCGTGGCTCCTTAAGAAAACCACCTACTTCGATCTGAGCACCACGGGCCGTATCACAGCCCACAAACAAATCAAGTGACACATGTGTGCATATGTATTCGGTGCCATTTTATACCAATATTTATGTGTTCAAATAAATAAATATTATATAGAAGCAGAATGGATTTGAATTATTTACATGAAAGAGTTTAGTTAGAAGTCGTTATGATCACACACCAGTAAAGTATAGCAAGAATATAATTAAATTGAACAAATTAAATAAAACACTGTAAATATATATCTTATTGTGAAAGCCCATTCTACAACCCTGATGATAAAACAAGATCAAAGAGATAAAAAAACAAGTGGTTACATAAAGAAATTCATAGGTATATATGTTGTTTATCTTTAAAGCTAAAGTTATAGATAGTAGTATATAGAATTATTTCGATAGAATTTCATGTTCTGTGTTGAGGCTTTGCTACTATAGTTAAATATAAAGCACTTGTAGTAAAGCGATTACTATGTATCCGTATTAGCTGATCGCTCTTTATCCAAATAAAAAGAAATTGAATAGACATTGAACTGAAAGTAAACAATACAATACGAACAATCTATAAGAAATAGAACAATTATGAACCGGTTTATTACTACCTGGATCAGTTGAGTAAGAAACGCTGGAAGTGGATATGACACACATTGAGAGAAGTACCCAACTGCGTCACAAGGCAAGCCGTCATTTGGAATCCTCATGAACAAAGGAGGAGAGGAAGACAAAAGAACACATTACGACGAGAAACGAAAACGGATATGAGAAGAATGAACTACAATTGGGTAGAACTGGAAATGAAGGCGGAGGACAGAGTGGGTTGGAGAATGCTGGTTGGCAGCCTATGCTCCCTTGCAAGTAACAGCAAGTATTACTATCTAGAATATTTCTGATGTATTTATGGTTACTACTGAATTAAAAACAATAGTTTTCTTTCAGGAACTATTCGCTAACTCAATTCGATTATTAATAAGTTTGTAAGTAGTATTATCCAAATTTGACTTGATTATTTTGAATAAATTGTCTATCAGGTAGATTGTTAATAACAAATAATATATTTAAGAATTTCAATAGTTGAGATCATGAGTCATTTGAAGCTAGACCACCATGGAAAACCTGGAAGCATTGGACGCACACTGTTGAGGAGTCCTACAATAGTACGAAACGACCTTCCAGTGCTTCCAAGTTTTCCATGGTGGTCTAGCTTCAATTGAATCATAATCTCAACTATTGAAATTACTACAATCTCCAGAAAACCCCTTCAGGTATTTAAAAATAGTCTTAATAAGTAGGAAAATAAATTTGTGACGTTTCGTAACTTATTGTAAGTCACTTCTTCAGAGAATACGTTCTGTTACAAATATTATTATAGTATTACTATTATTATTCATTCATTTATTTATATAACAATTTCTAGAGTTAATTTTGATCTAGTCGACTGTCGGAGTGAATTTTGCACCTTGGTAGATTTACATAATAATGATTATTCTACTTTGTATATTATTTATAGTGAAAAATGTTCTCTAAAATTTGTATGTGTGAGTAATGAGGAACGTATAATCAATTTCTTATAAAGATACTTACTGTTTACTTATTTACGCCTGTTACCCCTCATAGAGGAGCATAGGCCGCACACCAGTCTTGAAAATCTTTTACAGTTGTTTTCAGTTGCTATTCATCCTTTCATAAATTTCGATAGAACAATGAGAAGACGGAGTTGATCTGAAAAATGTGATGTATTTGCGCTATATATTTCGAATAATCTGGTCACACATATACTTGTCAGGGCATTTTATATAAAAATAAATAAAGGTCGATTACATGAAAGTTAAAGTACAAACAAACAAACAAAAAATAACAAAGGGGAGAGAAAGAATAAGGAATTGTCTGCTTCCGATTCCCGAAGCAGTATATTCTTTGATATTCCGCCTTTCCGTTTACCTTCAGGATTCTAAGTTAGCACTTGTCTCGTGATGTAGTTTGGTGATTTCCTTAATATATGTCTTATCCACATTCAACGTCTTTTCCTAATTTCCTCCTCTTCTGGAATATGATTCGTTCTCTCTCATAGTAGGTTGTTGCTGATGTTATCCGGTCAACGGACATTGAGTATCTTGTCTGGACAATTGTTTATAAATGCCTGTACATTTTTGATGGTAATTGTAGTAGTTCTCCAAGTTTCAGCTCCATACAATAGAACTGTGTTGATGTTTGTATTTAAGATTCTAACTTTGAGTTATTTTGGGATTCATGTGTTTCTCAAGATTGAGAATGTTGTCCTTGCTTTGCCAATCCTTACATTTACGTCTTCATCAGATCCTACTTGTTCATCAATGATGCTACTGTTCAGGAACATGAAATTTTTCACCTCTTCTAGAGTTTCTCTATCAAGTGTGATTAGTTATGTTGGTGTTCTTGCTTTTTCACTTGTATACGTTTAGGCCTATTGATGCAGAGGTTACTGCTACACTGGAGGTCTTTATCTGCATTTGTTGGTTTGTATGAGGAGCAATGATAAATAAATTCAGCTAAATTTATTCAAGTTTGTATTAAGTACACTTCATAATAGAGATATTTCAGTGTTATAAACACATTTATAAATATAGTTTACACCATAGAAAGCTCCTTACGCTTAATAACAGACCAATAGAGTTCAGTCATAACGGGATTAAGTGAGTTATTACTGATTATCAGAACTGTACACCTTGGTAAACCAACTCAATGATCTAAATGTAGCTCACTTGTTAAGAAACCTGTACATTATGGACACTTCCTACTGTAGATAAATATAATAGATTGAGACAAACGTTTATTTCTTTATTATTGTTAATGATTATCTACCTAAATTTATTCTGTAATGTTACCTAACTTGGAATTGAAACATCTTCCATTGTAGAAGTTGTTACTCAATGCAAATTTCTAAAAAAATTCATTCTACATATTTGTATGTGAATAAAAAGAACTTGGAAGCACCAGACAGCTGTTTCATCCTAGTATGAGATTTTTCATAATCTCACTCATGAGGTTCAAACTCAGGACTTTTGATTGTTCAATGCTTTTAGGTATTCCTGTTATATCATGTGTGCTCTGTTAATGTACATTATTATTATTATTATTATTATTATTATTATTATTATTATTATTACTGCGATTACTGATACTATTAATATTTCTACTGCTCAGAGATTCGCCTTTAGCAGCTTTAATAATTGATTATAATGGGTTTTTACTGTATACGGAAAATGCACTTGATGTTTTAAATATTTTACTAAAAATATTGAGAGAACAGCATTTTGCTCCAAGCTTGCTTAATATTGCTATATGATCTAGCACAACTTAAGCTCGTCAGTTATTTTCCAGTAAGGAGTTGTGGGAGTTAAGGGTTTGTGAGCAAGATCGAAGATCCTGGACTTGATTCCCGTGTTCAGAGTTGTGGATGCACACTTTTGAGAAGTCCCATACTAAAACGAAACAGCCCTCCAACGTTCCCAGATTTTTAATCATGGTCTGACTTAAATCCGTCCATAATTTTAATGAATTTATTTTTCACTCAATAGTAAACAACCTGAGACCTGGGACAGACATCACAATATGTCTTCAATCTTTGAAAAGGAGTGAATAAGATAAAAACAAAAAAAGTTAAATTTTGGGAGAATCGATGTGTTGTGTTATTTTTTAGCTAGTTACTCCGTGGACGCTGTTCTGAATTGAACGGGGTTTCATAAAACCAGAATAGAAATGGGTTAGAAACAGGGTATGTTTCAATGTTCAATACACAGTCACATAAACGTTTGAACAGAATTTACAAGAGATATTTCTGTTGCCGTTATCATCCCTTCTCCGACTCGTCGGCTGAAAATGGTTCCATGTGAAGATATTCTGCGCGTGCAACTGGTAGCATCTCATCTTTCCAAGGTTTTGATTGTAATGAATGAGACATAATTACCATTAGATAAATGGATTATGTAAAATAGAGAAATAAAATGTTATATCTTGTTGCCTAAGTGCCCTGTTAATGGATAAGTAATGATATTACCAATTAGGGAGCAGAGAATTATCGATCGAACCAAGGACGCGCAAAACACGTATGGGCAGTCTAGAGTCCTGATTGGTCCTGCTTTCCGTCTAGCCCAGACAGTTTAGTCCAGAACACCAATCTCAGTCTCTGCAATATAAATAATTTATTTCAAGCATACTGGGTTTATATATCAACCAGACAGACCACATTTTACCATAAAATGTGGCTGTGAATGTGGAAGATAGTAATTGATAAACTGAGTATAACTCAAGAATGGTAAATTGTATAATAATAGTTCATAGGTTACAATAAAGCTTATAATAAGAGAGACATGAATATGTATAGTTTAGTTATTTAACAATTATACAGTAAAAATGTACTCATAGTATTGGTTCATAAATAGATCTCAAAAGTTACCATTCATTATGCTAATTGGGACATAACAATTCCATAGTGATCTATAATTTGAATGAACTCATGAATTCATTTATTAAATTACTACAAATCTCTATAAAACCCCATTTTGATCATACTTGATTAACTATTTATTAAAATAATAAATTAACAAATTGAATTTTTAATTACATTATATTACATAATTACTTATGACATGCATAGATTACCATAATTTCTGAAGAGAAAACGAAAAAAAAAAACAAAACGATTACTTATCTATTGTAAATGGATATTTAGAAAAAACAAACAAACAAACAAACAAAAAACACCACCATCACCATCACCACCACGAACAACAACACTCAAACATACATGATATAATCAATGCATTTCAATAACTAAGCACAAATTCAATCTAATGCTGTTAACGAATATGAAAAATCCTTAGAGTTTTTTTCTGTTTTTTTTCTTCATATTTAATAAACCAAAAAAATGAATATGAATGTTGTTTCTCCTCGTTTTTATTATATCTTTATTCGTAAAGCTTTTAAGATTGTTTCTTTTTCAATAAAAGGAGTTAGACATTAACACTGTTGGATACCAGCTGGATCAGTGGTCTAAAGGTTAAGCGTTCACGCGTGAGATTGATAGGTCTTGGGTTCGAATCTCACGTGGGTAGGATCATGGATGTGCACTGTTGAGGAGTTCCATACTAGGATGAAACGACCGTCCAGTGTTTTCAGGTTTACCATGGTAGTCTAGCTTCAATTGACTCATGAATTTAATTATTAAATTACCACAATCTCTATAAAACTTCTCTCCGATTATAAAAGAAGATATATCATGTTTGGTTTTTATCTACCGTTTGTCTCTTATATTTGTTTACTCCAATTGGCTACTGAATCCTGAATAACGTGATGACATTTGAAGCGAACGGTACTGGATTCGTGTCTCAGAGTGAACATCAACTCCGAGATGCATGTACATCCAGCTGACGAGTCCTTAATAAACAGAAATGCGCATCTTGGATTCTACTGTTAAACATCATCCATCTTTACTTATAATGCTTGTGAATTAAGACAATATATAAGCAGTTCGTACAGTATGCCAATCAGAGATCGATCAATTACAGCCGTAAACAACAATGAGAAGATATAAGTAAACAATACCAAGTCAAGATAAATATTATGTGTGACAGTATAAACATTCACATTATGAAGTCGAAAAAAAGTAGGACGAAATATACTTTCTGGATTTTACTTCTAGTCACAGTTAAACTTTACTTAAATGAGAACTAATCCATAATAGAATTTCAACTGTTACTAATTTACTGATCATTCTAATTCTTATTTCTAAATGATCCTGTTTTATGTTGAATATCCTGCTCTTTCTTTTTTATCTAATTAGGATCATTTTTAAAATCAGATTAGAACTGACTGATTAATTCATGCTTAGATATCAACATATCGGTAAGTTAGTTAGTTAGTTAATGAGTTCGTTGGTTGGTTGACCTGATAAGTTCATTATTATTCTTATTATTAACATTATTATTATTAGTAGTAGTATTATTATTGTTATTATTAGGATGGCTCACTTTCTGTATTTTTGTTTTAAAATATAGTAATAATAATAACTTTAAAGAATATATATTATGAAGAAGAGATTCAATGGGAGAAAAGAATCATCATCTAAATTGATAGTTAAATGAGTGACGAGTAATAAGTAACTTTCATTAATTTCGTTAAGTTTTAATACACTTGTAGTGCATATTACTTATGTTGATAGATATAAGTAGTATGTAGTACCAATCAGAATTGAAATGTCTGATAGCAGAAGATTTAAAAACCAAAAAAAAACATTGAATGGAAGAGAACAGAGAGAAAAACAGGGTGTAATTGTGCTAACATATGAAGGATAACTGAAGGAAGATGTATGAATGATGTATATCATGTATGGTTTTCATATTAAATGAAATTACTCTGTAATTCTAGCATTAAACAATAAATTGATCTTTTTCACCTGAGTGTCCGCTCATTAAACAACACGGATTGAAAACCTAGTACTGTCTACTAAAATTAATTGGTGTAACTGTGTTGTAGTCTAAGTGACATGATTTGTTTATGGTGTGATGGTGAATAACATGTCTGAAATTACCTTAATAACTTATCGGCGTTTATTGCTTTACTTATATTATAACTTGCTACGTCCCGACAAGAATAATGAATGGTAATTTTGGGATCCATTTGTTAACAAATACTAAACGTATATTTTTATCGTATAGTTGTTAATTAACTAAACTATTCATATTCATGTCTCTCTTATTATAAGCTTTATTTTGACCTATGAACCATTATTATACGTTTTACCATTCTTTAATTATGCCCTGTCTATTAATCACTGCCTCCCACATTCACAGCCACATCTGGCCAAATTTTGTACGGATGTTATTTTCTATTTTATGTTACGTTGGGCTAGACAGAAAGCAGGGCCAATCAGAACTCTAGGGTGCTCACACGTGTTTTACGCGTCCTTTATTCGATCGATGATTCACTGCCCTCTAATCGGAGGTCCCAACATATAACATAACTATAATCCTACAACAAATACTTAGAGCTAGAAAACAATGCGGTTTTTTTTACCGTTCAAAGTAAGGATACAATCCGATGGATACAATACAGATGGAAACTTTATTTACCCTACAAATATATCATCCATAACGGAAAATACACTCATACGACTATGCATGATTGTTATATGATACTAGATCATTACTTAAATTATCACAATAAGAATGAAATATACACAGGGTTACTCCAAAAATATATACTGAATGAAATCCACGCTGGAATAGCATAAAGGAGAATTAATACGGAGTATTTTAGGAAATTAATATTTTCGGAATTGGGATTTGTGGAGATTACAGTATTTTTAATGGTTTAATTCACTATTGAAAACCTGGAAGTAATGAAAGGCCGTTTCGTTCAAGTATGGGATTCCTCAGAAGTGCCTAGTCACAACCCCGCACATGGAACTCGAACCCAAGACCTTCGGTTTCGCGATCAAACGCTTAAGTTCTATACCACTGAGCCGGCATCCAATAGTGTTAATGTTTAACTTCGATCGATTCATGATCTTGAGCAGCTCTTCATCTATTGTCTTTGGTGGATGACTGTCTCTACGCAACACAAATTGGACTCCATTAATCACAGCCAGTGCTTCCAGGTTTTCAATGATGTTCTAGCTTAGAGCGAATAATAAATTCAACTATTAGAATAAATATTCCTTAATTACTTCTTTTATAAGTTACGCGCTTATGAATCCATAAATACTGTATTTCAGTAACTAATGTCAGATATGGAACACGGTAGATCTGATGCAGATGTGAAGGCGTGGATTGGCAAAGCAAGATCAGCATATTTACAACTGAAGAACATCTGGAACTCAAAACAACTGTCAACCAACACCAAGGTGAGAATTTTTAATACAATTGTCAACACAGTTCTACTATATGTGGCGGAAACTTGGAGAACTACGAAAGCCATCATCCAGAAGATACAAGTGATTATTAACAGCTATCTACGCAAAATGCTTCGGATCCGTTGGCCAGACACTATCAGCAACAACCTACTATGGGAGAAAACAAACAAGTGGAAGAAGAAATCAGGAAGAAGCGATGAAAGTGGATAGCACACACATTGAGGAAAGCATCGAACTGCGTCACAAGACAAGCCCTCACATGGAATCCTCAAGGTCGAAGGAGAAGAGAAAGATCAAAGAACACATTACGTCGAGAAATGGAGACAGACATACATGAGAAGAATGAACAAAAATTGGATAAAACTAGAAATGAAGGTGGAGGACAGATTGGGTTGGAGAATACTGGTCGGCAGCCTATGCTGCATTGGGGGTAACAGGCGTAGGTAAGTAAGTAAGTAAGTAAGTAAGTAAGTAAGTAAGTAAGTAAGTAAGTAAGTAAGTAAGTAAGTAAAGTAAGTAATGTCAGATATGTACAACAAAATCTAAATCGGATTACTTACTGTTATGTAATGAATTCTGAAATTACATTCAATAAGTATAATTAAATCAACTGAGAATATTAGATTAGTTTGAATTAAACTAGCGGAATTGAAAAAAAAAAGAAACTATTTTGAAGACTATTACTGACTGTAGAGTTTCAACATATCATATGCAGCTTTTTAAGACAATTCATAGATCTTAGAATAAAGCAAACCTGTTTTCATTGTCCTCATCGTAATGAATTTCAAATCGATTACGATTTCAGTACTGATCATACATATGACTAGGTCATATAAAGATGGTTAAGAAAAGTAAACGACTTTAATACAGTACGTTACTATCAGTAAGTGAATAGAATACAGGAAAGATGAAATTCTTTTTCAGAATTATTATGATAATATATACGAATATTCATCAACATTAAAACGAATAGTTTGACAGAAATCGGGCTACGAGTATAGGGAAGTCATTATATATGAAAATCAATTGATGATTTTGACTTTGATTATTACCCTGAAGAAGTCCAAACAAGTTAGCTGGACGAAACGTCGGATTTATTTTAATTTCAACCGTTGAGATTATTTCAAATATAATTTCCATATATAATGTATTATGATGATAGTTGTAGTGAACAGAACACGGGTGGGGAACAATCGAATGTATTTAGTTACGTAATTACAGATCATCTCAATAAAATCTGAGAACTATATATTAAATCGTTAATTTGCAAAATATCAATCCATCATATCAAACTTGACTGTTCCTGTTGCAAACATCAATCCATTGTCTCAGATTTCATTGTTTATGCGTTTTCATATCAATTGCGTTTCGTTCCCGTTTTTTCCTCATCGATCTTCTAATGAAATACATTCTATGCCTGACCACCGTCATATACTACTTGTGTGGACATAAGTAACCCATACCACAGTATTAATGTTATGAACGTTTCATAGGAAGAGAAAGGTTAAAATACAAGCAGGTTGATGAGATATTTTAAGATTTAATGATAGAATAATATCTGTATTAACCGATTCGATTAAGAATTGAATTACTTGAATTGTACATTTTTAGCGAAACTACTCTTTATAGAATGTGGTTGATAACCCCATACCTAGCCTTATTGCTTTATCCAGGTTTAAGATCAACAATATCCTTAGAAAGACTATAGACAGAGTTGAGTCAAACACAATAAACAGAATGTGTATAACATATTTTAAATATATAAAGCTGGTATCAAAAAGGTTTTTTTATGGAGATTGTAGTAATTTCATTAGTTGAGATCATGAGTCGATTAAAGCTAGACCACCATGAAAAACTTGGAAGCACTGGACGGCCGTTTCGTCCTATTATGGGACTCCTCAGCAGTGCGCATTCACGAGATTCGGACCCAGGACCTATCAGTCCTTGTTTTTTTTAACTGTCCCCAATCAACTATGTTAATTTAAGGGGTGTAATCACTGAGTTTATAAATATTGACAAAAAAATAACTTTGTCCCTTTTATATATGGCGCGTAATAAATTTTAAATGATTTACAATGTTTATAACAACTATCTAACTAATAATAATAATAATAATAATCATTATTGAATAAAACAATCATGAGTCAACATTAATTACCTTGGTAATAAAACAAAATGATCATAAATTAGAATAAATTCTATACCCATTCAGTATGATTATTATTATTATTATCATTATTAATTAACAGAATAATCATATATAATCAACATATTTAATGGACAAGTGTATAAGTTATTGAAATGAATGGCTATAAAAATGAAGGAAAGATGGATGATACTACTTAAATGTCATTTTGAAAGAAAAAAATAAACGTAAATAAATCAACAAATGAGAATATTATCAATAAATTATATTTGAAAAACAAAAACAATTATCATTTTGATTTACTTTTCTTCTTTTTCTTTTTTCTTTTCTTCTTGTTCTTGTTCTTGTTCTTCTTATTATTTCTTGTTGATTTCAATGAAAGCACACATGTTTTTGTTCACTTTTAAAATGATATTTAAATAGAACTGAATCCGATTGGCTTATAGTAAATAGGTATTAGCGTATCAGAGGATGTTTATTATTTATTTGCTTACTTACTTACATCTGTTACCCCCCAATGAAGCATATTCCGCCGACCAGCATTCTCCAACCCACTCTATCCTGGGTCTTTCTTTCTAGTTCTATCCAATTGTTGTTCATTCTTCTCATATCTGTCTCCATAAGCATTCCATGCATCTAAATTAATGATTGCTCTGGTTGTCAGAAGGGGCATCAGCCTCGTGACTTTGGAAGGAAATAGGCTTTCACTATGATATGTCATAACTCTTTTAGATGCAGATCTTCTAACTCCTAGAGCAGAGTTTATATGGTTTGAATTAGTTTTTCTGGTTGGCATTTTTTTAGCGAGTTAGTTTTCTATGGGATGAGGTTGCTAACCGCATACCCAACCCTCCTCCTTTACTCGGGCTTGGGACCAGCAGTAGCCCCAGAGGGCCTTCAGGCGGATTTAGGGGATGTTTATGGAGATTGTTATATTTAAAGACAGTTTTCATTATAGAATGTTATCATTAAGAAAGGTATTGGAAATTGAAAATCATATGATAGGTATTTCGTCTTAGATTGGGAATGCACATCAGTGTACATTTTGAATTATAAATTTAATTGGATTCAGAACACAAAGATCTCACAGATATCTCGATGACTTTAGACCACTGAGTTGATACTTAACGATTCATATTACTTCCGAGTGATGATAGTTCAGTTCTATCTTTAATATCTCATAAGCATCCCACATGTAACTTAGAATCTGGCACATGTATTTAAATTGTCAAATTATGTCTACATAGTGAGATGAAATTATCTACATATGTTCCATGGTATAATTAGTATCATTTGTAGTAAAACATATATTATTTGATGAAGTCACTCGAGAAGAAAAGAAGGAGCCCATTGAATAAAAGATGCAAGGTAATTTTACGGCTCAAGAAGACAAATAGTGGATACATCCGACTATGAATCATGTCACCTAGTATCTCCAAATATTAGTTACGATAGTCGTGCGGATCCCAACCAAGTAATCTAAGTAGATCAATATAAATCAGTCCAACAGTCAGTGTTTTCATAAACTGAGACCACATCTTATATTGAATATCTTTATATCTCCGGCAGCCCAATAATAAACTAGCTAACACTGGACATAAATGTAAACAGTGGTCGAGGAAACGTAATACGTTCCCAACCACTTCATTTCATGAAGGTTCACTGCCTAATCTTTACCTAGTTTTTATTTATTTATTTATTTGAACACATAAATATTGGTACAGTGGGGCACCAAATATATATGCGCCACACAAAACAGAGATAATTAGAAGAGAAGGAGAAAAGAGAAGAAAAAAAAAAAGTAATGAACGTGGGGAATTATAAAAAAAAAGAAGAGAGAGAGAGAGAGAGAACAATGGTGGGGGAAACGGAAAGGTACAATCAGAACAGATCTTTCAGTTAAGGAAGAATACGACCACCTTTTTATGAAGAAAGTAAAAGAAGGTTACAGCAGGATCGCCACTGGCTTCTATTCTGAGCCATATCTGATAACGTCTCTAGCCACTGCGTTACACCGTCTCTCGGACCCCAACCAGGGAGTCGTGAAGGACCAACATAAGCTAGCCCTTTGCAGCTTTCTTTCATACCACGACACCATGTCATATACTGACCACCTCTCCGCTTTTTCCAACCAGTCCCAGAGTCGGCAAATAATGCACGACGTGGAATTCTCTGGGACGACATTCGTAGAACATGTCCAAGCCACCGAAGTCGGTGTTTCAAGATGGTGACACCAATTGGATTATCGTCTCTGTGACCGAACACTCGATGCCGAACCTCTGCATTACTGACATGGTGTTGCCACTGGATGCCAGCAATCCTTCGGAGGCAACGATGATCGAACACAGAGAGTCGTCTAACATCCTCAACTCGGAGAGGCCAGGTTTCACAAGCATAGAGCAAAACTGCTCTCACCGTCGCGTTGTAGATCCGACCTTTTACAGCCAGACTAACATCACGAAGGCGCCAAAGATGGCCCAGATTGGCATAAGCCGCTCTGGCTTTCACTATACGTGCATTGATCTCATCACTCACGCCACCACCAGCACTTATGCAGCTACCTAGATACACGAACTTCTCGACTACTTCTATCTGCTCACCATCCAGAGTGAGTACAGGATTAGAATCCTGCCAGTCTTGTAGAAGTACTTTGCACTTCGAAGGTGCAAAGCACATACCATACCTACGGACACTGATTGCCAACTGATTAAGTGCGGATTGCATGGCTTGGGCATTCTCGCACAGTAAGACAATATCATCCGCATACTCAAGGTCGAGAAGTCTTTCTCCAGGCAACAGATCCACACCACCATTACTTACATCCGTCAGAGCTGTTTCCAGAATGTCATCGATGGCAAAGTTGAAGAGGAATGGTGAGATTGGGCAACCCTGCCTAACTCCACTGCTTGAATGGAATAGTGGAGAAAGGTGGTTGTATGCCCTCACTCTACCTGAGGTGTTTGTATATAAGGCTTTTAGGATGTTAATAAACTTCTCAGGCACACCCCTCTTCAATAGACAATCCCAGAGAACAGTTCTGTCCAACGAATCGAAAGCAGCCTTGATATCAAGAAACACTACGATTGTTGGCCTTTGATAAGTATGGCGGTGTTCTAACACTTGGCGGAGGGTGAAGATATGATCAATACATCCTCGACCAGAACGAAACCCAGCCTGCTCCTCGCGAGTCAATCCTTCTCGGGTTCTGAACAACCTACGAAGTATGACGGAAGCCAATAGCTTGGACGCAATCGGAAGTAGACTTATCCCCCGATAGTTGTTACAGGAACAACGTGAACCCTTTTTAAAGATAGGGACAACTATCGACTCATTCCATGACGTTGGTACACTCTCTAGTTCCCAGATCTTTGTAAACAACGTCGTCAGTCCTTTAGTCAGAAAGTCATCACCATCTTTAAAAAGAGCCGGGGGTAAGTCGTCTGGGCCTGGTGATTTGTAACGTTTCAAGAGTTGGAGTTCCTTGCGGACTTCCGCCTCATTTGGTGGATCAGTCGTCACCGGCCAAGGAGGGCAGGACAGTCTGACCGATGTTGCCGGAGCAGCAGGCCAGTTGAACTGCCCTTCAAAGAATTCTGCCCATCGTCCAAGACGTCGATGGATGTTAGTGATTGGCGTTTCGTCATCCTCGCAGATTGTTTCGCTCACACCAAACTTCTTGCTGCCAGTGGCTCGGATGAGTTGGAAGAGCTTCCGGTAATTACCAGATGCAGCTGCTGCTTCCAACTCACTGGCACGCTCCGACCACCAGACTTCTCGGTCCTTACGCAACCTTTGCCCGATTTCATTACGTAACATCCTTCGTCTGTGGTCAAACTCACGGTCACCCGGAGTAGACTGACGGGCTTCAATCAGTTGTAAGGAACCAGAAGAAACCCAGTGCTTGTAAGCGGGACGTTTCGCAATCCCACAGCTGACTTGACCCGCCATTTTCATGGCGTCATGCAATTGCAACCAATGCTCATCTATACTTTTCGGTGGAATAGTGGCTAGCCTAGAAGCTAGCTCGGTTCGGTACTTACTAGCAACAGAAGTTGCAGCCAGCTTGCTAACATCAATCCTGTGGTGGCGGTCACTTCGTTGTCCACTGAAAAGTAAGGTAAGATTGGCGCAGACCAGAGCATGATCAGATTCCAGATAGGTACTCCAAAAGGAGCGGCAGTCTTGTACACAACCGCGCCAGCGGTAGCTGATCGCGATGTGATCAATCTGAGTCCAGGCTTGAGATGCAGAAGGGGGACGCCAGGTGGCACATCGGCGATGACTGTGTCGAAAGTTAGTGCTAGCCAGAAACAGGTTGTGGTCTGTGCATAGTTGCACTAGACGTTCCCCGTTATCTGTCCTGCGACCAACGAGTCCCCATCGGCCACCTAAACGACTCTCTTCTGTGCCTAGACGCCCGACCTGAGCATTCAAGTCTCCAGCTAGTACTACAATATCTGTCGAACGCACTTTCTGGAGAAGAACAGATAACTGGTGGTAGAACTCGTCCTTGATTGCATCCGGGCTGTAATCTGTCGGGGCATAGGCGGAGATGACGAAAAGACATCGTTTCTCACGCCGATTTCTTCTCACTTTGATGGAACTTTCTAATCTAACAGCACATAACCGACTGTTAATGGGGATCCAGTCGACTAGTGCTGCCTCAGCTCTTGCTCTTAGTGCGACACCAACGCCAGCAAGACCAGACGAAGATGCCACAGGGTCCCCGGATAAACGCACATAAAACAAGCTTTTTGAAGTGACAGATGGAGAGCGAACTTGTAGTACTTCACCAGAGTCTTGAATACGGGTCTCGGATAGACAACACACATCAATATTAAGACTTTCCAAAGACATTGCCAGCCCTATCTGTTGTCCGACCTGCATAAGTGTGCGAACGTTAAAGGCAGCCAGTTTGAATGGTGCGCGTGGTTTCAGAAAGACTGCTTCAGTACTCTTATTCGATGGTAACATACAATTTTCAAACCAGGCAGTGACTCGAGAACGTTTAGATAAAGCTGAATTTTTACCATAGGCGAGCTGCTGTCTGAGTCGAAACGGATACAAAAAGTAGAAATAGGAGATAGTGAGTAAATGACGTAGTAAATAATAATAATAATAATAATAACAATAATAATAATAATAATAATAATAATAATAATAATAATAATAGTATCAGTCATTTCAATGTTAGTCAGAGAAGAACGAATATTTTCCGTAAGCGAATATTTCATCATGTTTTGGTGTGTGGGCTGAGATACTGCCCGGGTGCCCAAACCGAAGCAGGTGGTTTTCTTAGGGGGCCACACCCCGAGCCTTTGACCTAAAGGTCTAGTCCACAAGGCAGTGGAGCATCGTGAGGAGATGCAGTCCCATGGAAGCCGGTGACCAAAAGTTGGTTCATACGCCATTTGTTCCTTCAGGATACTGGAGCCCATGTGCACCATAGAATTGGGATCCGGTTATAGCGCCGGACGTTCGCTTTTCGTCCTCTCATTTTCGTAAACAACACCCCTGGTGCGAGAAGGCAGTGAGTAGGACTTCCCTGGCAGAGGCTGTATACGCGTGGCCGTGTGAGAGTATTTCGAGAGGGAGGGCGAACCCTCCCCGCTCTCGGCCATACCAGGGCATTTGGGGGCATCTTTACCTAGTACCTTACGTCGAGTCTCACCATTGCTCACCATGCTGTCCTAACGCACAAGAATAATGTTTTAACGGTACTGTGACGAAGCGCAAGTAATATACCATATTTCAAAGGTCACATTTCACATCCATAGAATACAACAGAACGAACTGCTAAGCAGTATACTTGTCTTTCGGTTGACAGACAAACATCTCTCATACACCACAAGGGATGACAGTTGGCAAAGGCTAATCCAACGTTTTGAACCGGTGTTGAGGTCTTTTGAGACATAAACTGATCAGGGCTGATGAAGGTTCCAAGATAAGCAGATTAGTCGACTCACTCAGCCTCTTCACTTCATGTCATTAGTTTAGGTATTGACTCAGTCGGTTCTGAAGCAACATCCCGCATTCTGTGGAAGAGAAACTCATCACAAAAACATCTTTATATTATTGCTCAAGCAGATCAAATGACCTCATTTTTTAGCCTCTTCACCAAACAAAATTTTACTATCTGTATGTTTTTAGTCGATAGTGAATCTTCTGGTAGATCAATTCGTGAAAAATCGGATGATGTAAAGATTGTTTCCAGAAAAATGTCTATGTCAAAGTCGAATGAAATTGGTAAATTTTGGCTATCTTGACAAATATCCCTTGGTGTTATCATTCCTGATGACCGTTTGTTATCAGCTCTAACTCAATCACTATTATCAGTATAGGCATGTGGAGGTTGTTGACTTTCATTGAAATCATGAGCTGATCAATGTTAGACATTAACTATGTTGGATCCCTGCTCAGTGGTCTAGAATTTAAGCATTTGCGCGTGATACCGGAAGTCATGAGTAGAATCCCCTCGTCTCGAGTCATGGATGCTCACTAATGAAGAGTCCCATACTTAGAGGGAACGACCGTCCAGTGCTTCTAAATCTTCAATTATGGTCCAGCATTTATCGGTTCACGATTTTGATGAGGCTCAACCAGTATTATTTGAGTAGAAAGCCTTCACAAGGTTTATGAGTATCTTTGAAACTACTCTCGGTGACAGACGCTGTCATAAAATCTGTCGATAAATAGAATTAAAATGTCACTTTTAAGGTGAAATATTAACATTCATCCATGAAAATTAGAATGTTTACATACATTCTTTGTAAGAAAGAGAGTAATATCAGTAACTTATATGGTCATGTTGACAGTGGTTTATATCATTATTATCAATCATCATTTGCTTGTTGAATAACAACAGTCCCATTTGAAACATCGTAGATGAGAATCTCAACAAAAGGTAACTTATTTGTCTGAGTTAAATTAACCTGATGGGTGAATTCGATTATTTCATGAACTTAACTTATAAGACACTTTTAATTTCTCATAACTAAATAGAAAGCATCGTTATAATGTTCACTGGACATAGTTCATTAAAGATAAACAGTTAATTGATTTAACTGATTACATAACAGTAATAACCTAAAGAAAAAGAACTGATTACAATCATGATACTAATAATGTAAATAATTCCCATTTACAACAAACATAAGGAAATACAACTAGAACATGATTGACGGAAATAACTAACATCAATTCGTATTTATCATATACACATTATTCTTCATTTCGATCATTTTCTTTATTCACACCACACCCCACCATTTCTTTGTTCGATGCTTCACCATCAAAACAAATTTGTTTCATTCTATTAATTCCATTATGTCTGTTCTACTTCCTCATGCCTAATTATCATTATTCTTTGTTAATGTGAGTCAATCTAATGCGAAACTTTACTTTTAATTAAGACATATCATTAATGGTTTTAATACTACGATTATTATTATTACTATTATCATCATTACTGGAAATATAAACGTTATTAGCATGATAATGTTATTTCACTCGGTTCTTGGAACACATTATTAATTTGGTTATTTCTCTTCTCTTTTCTTCTTACCTTCATTTACACAATCATTTTGGATATCGGCTCAGTGAGTGGTGTAATGGTTAAGCGCTCGCGCTCGTGACTGATAGATCCTGTGTTGGATTCTCGAGGGGTGAGATCGTGGATACGCACTGCTGAAGAGTCCCACAGTAGGACGAAACGATTGTCCAGTGCTTCTAGGTTTTCTATGATGGTCTAGCTTCAATTGACTCGTGATGAAATATATACCCATGTATTGAGTAGAGTTCAGTCAACATAAATCATTTCGTATTATCACTAAATCAAAGTGAATCTAATGTGGTTTGATAATCACTGCATTGTTGATATGTATCTGACTACTTTTATATACAATAAGTGGTCAAAAACATCTTAGTTTTCTTTTTTACTGTCATGAATAATTTGTGTGGCTTGAAATGTTTACACATTCTGGTGGTGTCGTCTGAAGAGAAAATGAAGGTTTGTGAAGTTTTAGAGATACTAATCTTAGTTCTCGAAAAGTCGGGAATGATCTTGATGATTTGATAATCATATGCAAACATAAAAGAATGGGTTTTAAATGTGCTTAAGCCTTACTGCCGCATAACCGATTTCACTAATCGTCATGGCTGCTTTTTAACGTTTTCTGGAGTCACTGTCATTGGGACGTTTTATTAGATACCATTATTGGTAATACTATTGAGTCTGACTGTCATATAAGCAGGATAGGTCAAAATCGGTTCATTCGTGCTGTTTATAGTTGATTACTAAGATCATTAATCGGCAATCCAATGATAATAATGATAATAATGCAATGCTAATGGTCCATCATGTTTATGGTACTTGTGTAGTTGCGACACAGAATTGAGCTGTGCTGTTCAGGTGCTGCAAAAGCTTGGATCGTGTCTGGTCCTCTTGAAAGCCAACATAAAATTTCTCTTTTTTTTCAGGGTTTATTTATAATTTCGAATGAACCGTCTGATCTTGCCATTAATCATCTTATCTCAGACATTAATCCATGTACGTATAAGTCCATACCTTAAAACGGTGAAATTGCAAAGGGCTCATTAAATCAACAATGGTTCATTAGATCTTAAACGTCACATGAATAATTGTAGTAATAGGAGCGCTAATAAACTGAAATTGTCATTTATATGACAGTTTATGTATTATTTGAATTGTTATGAACAAAACCAGATGGATGTTAGCTAACAATGGAATCCAGGAAACGCGTTTCACGCTACTTAAGATTCGTCAACTGAATGTACATTCATCCCAATGTTGACGTTCAAATCATAACGTTTAGCTTAAAGCATTCGAAGAGTTATCTACTAAATCACTGACTAAAAATGACCACTGGTTTGCATAACAGGGATAGAGTTTTATTATCTAACAATTAGTGTTTAAATCTTTGCGTTGATAATGATAAGGATTAACTTTTTGATCAGCGTCTTTCTGCAGACGTGGTTCTGGACAGATACCTAGAGAATATCAAGGCAGCCCCCTAAATACCACCATATTCCATAAGTGACTGACTGAAATTTAGTTCCGTAGGGACGGCCTCCGTTAAACTCCAGGAAGCTCTAAGACGCTCTGGAAGAGCCAAAGACATTCCATCCAATAATCTTTTTCAAAAAGATTTCAGAATCTCAACGTGTAACTTTGGATTGAACATTTGAGTTCTTTACACTGACAAGTTTTATGTTTAAAAAAAAATTACATTTATTAAAGTTTACATTCTAGTTAATCTTTTTGACCAATTATAATGTTAAACAGTCGAATGAAATTGACAGAGAGATTCGTTTGATTTGAGCGTTTTGTTAATAGATAGTCGATAGAAAAGTATATTCCTAATATTGAGGGAACTAAACCATCCAGTTGTCGCAATCATAGACTTTATTATTGTAATATTCAGAATAGTAGATGTTGCTGACACGGGCGAAAAACTAAATAGTGACCATTGTCTTGTTTGTTTCGACTTCAAAGTAATTTAAATCAAGCTGATTTCTTTCAATCATTTAATCTAAAAAATGTACACATACTATTGAGCTACTCTAATTATTGGGCGTGTTACGAATTGATTCGAAGAATTCGATCGACGCTAAAGATGGGTTAAATATGATTCAGGTTAATATACTACTTAACAATTATTTAAGTAGATACAAATATTAATATTCATTTAGCCAATAATAAGAATAGTCTAGTACTATTATTATTATTATTTATTATTATTATAAGCTTTATTCAACACTATATTTGTGGTACACTATTGAATTCTCAGCATAAAGTATTTCAACAAGTTTCCTTTTCTTATACCTTGATCGACCCTGACGATAAATATTGAGTGATGGCCAGTTAGTTGTTAAAAGTTCGTTTCAATGCATATTGCAAGCCACCATGATGTCGCTGGTTGTACCTTTTTGTAATCCGTACAGCGAAAGGTTGTAAACTTTTCGTAAACGCGCCTGAATAGGTTGTGAGCTCAATAGACATAATAGTGTGTTAAAACAAACAAGAAAAAAGATAACTTGACGAAATATCTAGATGGGAGGAACAGGTAGCCCAGATATTCAAGCAGGCCGCCTATGAAGAGTGATTAATGCTTTGAAAAGGTAGTCACTTTAAATTCCTTCGATTCTTGTGATTATTTTACCTTCCGAATCGAAATTTTATACTTTTAATTGAAGCATAATATATGTTCGTCTATTAAGATCTTTCATAATAGAGTTCCCTTAAGATTGTATTCTTTAGATAAAAAATATTCACAAGTTGATTGGATACCTAGTTTTTGTTGTTGTTATTATTGAAAATCTCTGTATCAAAATATGTATACCTTATATCATCGTTTATCTTTACAAAGACATAAACACCTACTCTCATTGTTTCAGATGATGGAGAAGATTTGTAACTTAGGTAGATGATTTTGATGGTGTTTTATTCTCTGAGATGGATGGTTTGGTTGTGGAGCTTTCATCGTCAACAAAGTCAACAAGAACCAATCAGCATCGAGTTGTACAGAACAAGCTGTGAACTACAAATCTGAACATTTCACTTCTACCTGAAGTTTACCCTGATAATGTTGTTCAGAAGAACAATAAAAGCTCTATGACCAAACCATCCAGCTCAGAGAACAAAACTCTTTATTGTATCCACATGTCCTGAATAGATTATATCATTATAACCATTACTTTCAGGTAATTATGGTTAGTGTGTTAGTTACTTGTGTATGTTTCCATAGTTGCATTTAGAAAAACTGATCTACAATATAATTATGTCTGTTAACGAAAATGTAGTGCATATTATGAATGGAGGTATTCGATTTATAGCACACCCAGTATATGATTAGAAAATTTATGGGAGTTTTTTTTGGAATAATATAAGAACAACTTAAATGTGTAACCCTTTTTCTTTTGTTTTTCATTATTAGAGATTATCAGGCTGACAATGTTTTACAGACAGTTGACATTTATGCATATTATCATTTTAACGTTAGGAATCTATTTATTGTAAACATTATTATTTCTTAATGGATTGATTAGAGGTGGTCGGCAAGAAAGTCTAAATTAAAGCTTCGTGGTAGTTGACACTTGTAGTGGCCCGAGATCTGACTCTAATTTGATCGTATGAATGATTGCTATTGAATTATATATGTCGCCTATGGTCGTATATAATCATCGACTTAAATCGCGTTAGTCAATAACGGAATTAAATAAGTCAAATAACGAGAATGAACTTTGGGATACATATATTTTGTATAATCGTTGGTTAAACAAAACGAACGGGGAAACGATGCGAAGAGAAGAAAGCGAAGCAAAAATGATGGGCGGTGGAGACGGCGGGTGCGCTAACTCCCCTTTAACCAAGCGTTAATCAATATTTATAAGCACACAAAACTAAGTTACAGACATGTGATGAGTAATGGGATAAGAAGTGTACACACACATATGCGCTCATATAAAGACAGTCAAGATTGATCAGTGAATAATTAACAAGGTCAGAATGTGACTCAAGTAGAATGAATAGAATGGGCTGTCCGAAAGCTAGAATAAGGTATATGGGCTTAACATAATAACAGACACTGCACACTTAACAGGAAAATTTAGTTATGATTTTGGAGGAACTGATGCTCCTCAATAGATTCGAGTAAGTATTATGGAGCTCCATAGTTTGCAAAATTATCATCAAGCTACTTGAATTGTAACTAATCTGTTGTAGAACTGTAATCCTTAACTTATCTAGTTCACCCGATTCTTTCACTTATATTATTGAATTAGAACACAATGACAATGGAAATTAATATTGATTAAAATAAAACATGAATAATTCTACTAGCTAGTGAAATCATTTTTGTAATGATGAACGTTGGTTACAAAATGTTTAGATAGATTGTTTTTTCTTTCTTTAAATATTCATGAGTTTAGTGTTAACAAACTAAATAGGATGCACACTCAAGTAGTTTAGCAAGTATTAAATGTGATTATGCTAGGTTTGAAGCGGTTACGAGTTCACTTAGACTGTAAACGAAACAAAGACATGGTGATAAAAAACCAATAAGCTAGCTATTCGATGCATCCCAGCCCCGTTAACTAGAGGAAGAAGTTCAAGCTTGGAATTGAGAAGTATATTACGCAAAAGCCAGAAATGAGCGATAACAACGAACACAAATCAAAACTCATATATACAGCATAAAAAAAGGGCTTGGGGAGAGTTACAAAATAACATACTAAAAAACACAATGGACCAATATCATTTAAGATCCTCCCAATGGGAAATACGACATGAAGGTGAAAAGGGCGCTTTTGGCGCGAAAACAAAGAAGTTCAAATTTTCTTAATAAAATTACAAAATTAGGTCATTTTCCAAGTGAGTTCTTGGGATCTAACGTTCTCAACAGATTGATGGGTAATTGCCTCATTTCCTACATTGTTAAACTCCATCAGTCATGATGTTTCACTGGAACTCTCGAGAATTCTTCCAAAAAAAAACTGCTCACAAGTAAGCATAAAACCAACTAACCGATATCATTTGTTATAGAAACAGAATAAGTGGTTTGAAAGTAATTTGGTTGCTGCAATTTCTGAAAATCGTGGATTTCATCTTGTATATATTTATAATGAACACTTCTGAAGAGTCTCAAGCTAACGCAGAATAGATGTCTAGTGTTCTTTGAATTTCAGATGCTCTTCACTTAATATTATTCAGTGAAGGAAATCAATTTTAATCTGAACTGATCCTTATCGAATAATTGACCGAAAGGATAAATTAGTTTAGAGAATAGAAATTAGTGTTAATCTTCAATACATACATTGTAAGTCGAAAAATTGAACAAATATTGATTAGATTCAATATAAACAAGTTGAAATATGGGGCTGAGGAGACTGTTGACTTTTACTAACAACGCTAAGCGATCAAAGTTAGGCAATCGTTGAAAATCTGGAAGCATCAGGATGTTGTTTGGTCCTAGTATGGGACTCCTCAACAGTGAGCATTCACCGCTCCGCAAGCGGGAATCCAACCCACGACGTTCAGTTTCGCGTGTGAATGCTCCACCCTTAGATCATTGAATCGGAATTTAATGATGTACAAGTCTGTCTTTAATCAGTTCAAGATAGTGCGTGATCTTCTTGGATTTGTTTCAAACAGGTGATTACTGTCTGAAGTTCATTTGAAGTCCATGAGGAGTTTGATTTATACTTGTACTACCAAGTATCAGTGTTACTTACTTAATTACTTACTTACTCCTGTTACAATTAAAATTGATACTGGTCATCGGCAAGCCGTATCTACGGTTAATGTTATTTTAGTTGTAATTGTAGTGATCAAGAACACTAATGGAGACAATGGAATGTACTTACCACTAAATTACAGAGCATACTAATAAAATTTGAGAACCATATGGTAAATACTTAATTTGCAAAATATCAATCCATCATATCAAACTTGACTGTTCTTGTTGCAAACATCAATCCATTGTCTCAGATTTCATTGTTTATGAATTTTCATACCAATTGTGTTTTGTTCGCGTTCTTTCCTCATCAACCTTCTATTGAAATACATTCTATGCCTGACCACCGTCATATACTACTTGTGTGGATATCATTAACTCACACTACAGTAATCAACCAGAAATGTATGTTTATTAAGTTAAGGTAACTGGGGCTCTTTGTGCTATTTATACTCTTATCTCTCAGCCTCCTAGTTAAATATATCGACATTAATCTATTCGGTTAGAGATTTACCCCTTTTATATCTATAACAATTGCTGATACCGGTTTTAAATCTAGAATAGAATATCATTGTCTTATGTGTGATACAGTTCGCTGACAAATTTCACTTATCGAATAATCCAACTCAAGGACCAATTCTTAAGAACTACATCCTGTGTATAGAATAATAGTGGTATTGTATCTTATCTGATACATAAATGAATATATTCCATCATATACAGAATACTTTATAAATGATCCAGTTTTTATATTTCTTATGTAGTTTTTTTAGTATATTCTAAACAATTCATCATTTCGCGTGTGAACACTTAACCACTAAACCACTGAGCCGGCATCCAACGGTGTTAATGTCTAACTTCAACTAATCCACGAAATTGAGCGACACATCCACCATTGTCTTCAGTGAGCTACTACCTCACAACAGACCTGGTTGAACTCTACTGGTCACTACTTCTCACTAGAACTTCAGGATATACCTGTTGAAGCCAGTCACTAGTGAGCATATGTTGATTAATATCAGAAGGGGTTTTTTGAAGATTGTAGTAATTTCAATGGTCAAGATCATGAGTCAGTTGAAGCTAGACCACTATGGAAAACCTGGAAGCACTGGACGGCAGTTTCGTTCTATTTTGGGACTCCTCAGCAGTGCGCATCCACGACCTCGCCCCCTGCGAGATTCGAACCCAGGACCTACGCGCGAGCACTTAACCACTAGACCACTGAGCCGGCACCACTTGACTTAATAGTGTTTTATTGTCAATCACTTCTTATAAAGAAAGTTAAAGATCTAATCACCAATCTAATTCAAATATAAACATCAATTTAAAGAAAGCTTGAAACAGATTACCAGATGAAACATTGGATTTACTTCAAATTGTTTCATTGAGATTTTACAAATACATTTTTCCTCTTTAATAGACATCAATGTTTACAATAAGAAAAAAAACTGGTTATAATGACATTGACTTGAATGGTTATTAACATAGTGACTAAAATGATAAACTATATGTTTGGGATGTTCAATATGAATTCTATCAATTCAAAAATGATAGTTATTCTTCGATCATTATATATATATATATAAAGGATATAATCTAGGGGATGAAGGTTATTAGATGATAGATAATGCAATATAGAATGGGCATAGTGATTAGAATGTTCACTTAGGAAAGCAGTAAATTTTGTTTTAAAAGGGAAAGATGTATATTAAACCTTCAAGGTTTTTATTTTTTTATTTTTTTTAAATTCATAGTTTATATGTTTATAACAGGAAAAGTATAGATGTGTGTGTGTGTGTTTATGTATAAGTGATCTACCAATACAGAGTAATCTTTATTACGTTCGTCACAGTTACTAATACTAATACTAATACTAAATAATAATATTAATAATGGCCACCTAGTTATTATGTTTATTCTAACTTTTAAACTAACCATTATTAAAGATATCAAACACTAAATGAACAATATCCATGCTGAGTCATATATCTAAATTCTTTACTTAAACTGTTTTCTCATATAAACAGAAAGATAATAATAATAATAATATAAGTATCCAATTGAATAAACAATCTATTTTTAATCTTATACATGTTTAATAAGTGATAATGTAAAATGAACATACATAGAAACAGTGTTTATCTTTATCATTATAACATAGAGTAAAATACAATAGATTAACATGTTATGATTCTGTTCAGAAATGAATAATTAATTCAATTGATATTGTTTACTTGTATCTTCCAATGGGTGGTTAGGATTTTGCAATTGATCAGTCCCTTGTTGGCATATGTGCATTCTGTGCGGATTGCCTCGATATTGCTTTAAGTCACAAACTTTTTTAAGCAAAGATGGATAGTAACTAGCAGTGGAATCTAGGATACGCATTTCGTCCTGGATGTACCTGCATCTCAGAGTTGATGTTCACTGTGGGACTCGAAGCCAGTACCATCCGCTTCAAATGTCATCACGTTATCTACTTCAGCTACTAAGTCCTGATAGTCATCTGGTAGTGCAATGGGTACTGTAGTTCGAGTCTCAAAGTGAACATCAACTCTGAAATGTAGATAAATCCAAATGACTAATCCCAAATAGAACGAAACATACATCTTGGATTCTACTATCCATTTTTGCTTAGTACGTTATTTAGTTTATGAATTATTTCTCAGTCCTTTAAAACTTAAATACTTACTCAAACTATTCATTGAATAGATGAAAACAAAATATCAATTTTAGTTTGAAGTAAAAGTTTGTTATTTAGTTCGTTCGTTCGTTCGTTCGTTCGTTTTTTTTTGTTTGTTTTTTTAGAATAAATTACAGATTATAACTAATAATTTGTAATTCTTATCGTTTTTCTTTTCTTTTCGTTATGTACATACTTCAGTCAACATTGAGTTAATTAAAAGTATCTAAAGTCATTTTTAATATAACCATATGAGTAATAATAATAATAATAATAATAATAGTAATGTTAGCAAAATGTAGATTAGTTGTACACATACACATAAACAATTATGTTGTATAACTTTATTATCGTATTTTATATTCTACTTATCAAATCTAATCAGTAGTATATTATTCATATTATTATTATTATCATTATCATAAATTATTTGTACACAATACTATTACAGTATTCTAGTCTATTGACAGGTTTTAATGTTCATTTTGCGCATTCATTCATTCATTCACACACACACACACACACACACACACACACACACACACACACACACACACACACACACACACACACACACACACACACACACACACACACACACACAAAATACTTTGTTTGCCATGATTTTTACTTACAACCTACAATTATTTCTTTTGTCGATTTTATTTCATATCGAAACTAATTTTCTCTCTGTTTTTATTTCTTTATTAGAATTATTTAAAAATAAAAGAGTGTGATTGTGTGTGTGTGTGTGTGTGAAAATAAATTCATGATATTTATTACGTTTAATATAAGATAAAGAATAATCTGGTTAAGCAAAGATGGATAATGTCTAACAGTGGAATGCAGGACGCGTATATAGGTATAGTGAATTTAAACTTCACCCTATTGCACAAGCAATTGGCTATCAGGACTTAGTAGTTAAGTGGATAACGTGATGGAGTTTGAAGCGAACAGTACTGAGTTCGAGCCGTCGAATGAACACCAACTTCAAGATATAAGTATATCCAGCTGACGAGTTTCAAATAGGATAAAACGTGCTTTCTGTATTTCAATGCTAAATACTATCCATCTCTGATTATAATGATTGTGACTGAAGGTAATATCAATGCAATTCACATAGGATGCACATATGACAATAAGAGACTGATCAATTGCAGTTTTAAACAACAATAGTAAGATTCAAGTAAACAATACCAAGTGAATCTGGTTAAGATGAAAAGATTGAATAGTCGGTATATAGATTTCATGTAAACTTTATAACATGAAAAATTTAACTTATCATCTATCATTTGGAATATTATGTTTGATTTCATATTATGGTTTCTGTTAAAAGTGAAAGATTGGCTATAAAATGTGATAAAACTCTATGAGGATTAAAAAGGTGTTTCTTTATTATTTGAAAGTCTTTTATAAATCGAACCCATGATCGTGTCAGGGATCGAACCTATGAACTTTTAGGTTTCATGATGAACATATTACTTTGAGAAAACATAACATATTCAGTTAATTACTAATTTTGTAAACTAAATTTGTGATAGATTTTTGAAGTTTCTGTAAGATGTTGTGACTGAGGGGATTTAGTCATGTCAGAAATGAAACAGCCACAACGGATGACGACGGATAATGAATATTCTATAGTGCTAATTCATTTTTGTATTTTCAATATTTGAGATCATGAGTCAATTGAAGCTAGACCACCATGGAAAACCTGAAAGCACCAGATGGCCGTTTGCTTGTATCTTCCCATTGATGTATACTACTCCAGTCGATCAACCTTTTATTGGCATATATGCATCCAGTGCGGATTGCCTCGATATTGCCTTAGGATACAAGTATTCTAAACAGAGATGGATGATGACGGAGTAAACACCAAATCTAGAATGCAGGTACATTCAGCTAACGAGTCCTAAATAAGACCAAACAATTGTCCTGGATTCCACTGATAACTACCATCCATGTCTGCCTTTATATTGGTAATTGGTTGAAGTGGAAAGCATTAGTTACTGGATGGCAACTTTGTAATTTAAATGTAGAATTTTCGTCCCAACGCTTATAGTTTTTGAGTTTGCTTCCTTAATGTGTCATGTGACGTGTTTCAAACTAGTGATGGGATCATAGGACCGTATAAAAGACTATTTTAAGAGTTATTCACAAGCATTCGACATTCGAAAAAGTAACGTTTAGAATTGTATTGACAGAGTGGTTATAATGTAAATTTTCCAAATGCAAAGAATACCGTATGTATTTTCAAAAAGTTTGGTAGTTTTCAGAAGCAATAAAAACAAAATTCTTTGGTCGGAATCTATTTTATTTAAGTCTATTAAACGTGTACACTGGTAGTCGAACAAGATTATTACAAACGAAACACAGAAAGTATATAAATAATATGACACTTAACCGACGAATAGAAAATTTTAGGTTGTCACGCCAAAGTTTGAATATATTTCAGACTCTGAGGTGATAAAACCATTCAATTTCCATTGGTATTCTAGAGATCCATCAGTTAATATTCAACAATCAACTAAGATCATATAGTATAAAATTACTTCATGCTTCATTCTGTATTTGAGTTGGTGAAAGTAAATTGGTCAAGTTACGATATTCCTGACTTTCATTCAACCATACAACGTTGAAAAAAACCTCTGTAATGTTATGGTTACTAATGAACGAATAAATTAACTTCAACTGTCTCTACATTGATACACTTTGGAAAAGGAAACTATTTATTTATTTACTTGAACACATAAATACTGGTACAAGGAGGCACCAAATACATATGCGCCACACAAGTCTCATTTGGTTTGTGCGAGAGCTAGGATACAACCCGGGTGCCCAAACCGAAGCAGGTAGTTTTCTTGGGAGACCACACCCGGAGCCTTCGACCTAAAGGTCTGATCCACAAAGCACTGGAGTAACCTCAGGAGATGTAGTCACGTGATAGCTGGTGACCAACGATTGGTCCATACGTTCTTTGGCCGCTCAGGTTGCTGGAGCTCATGTGCATCATTGGTTTGGAATCAGGGTTTTCCAACTTCCCTAGGTGGACTCTCCTTGTCCACCAAACCGGTTGAAGTGCCAGACATTCTCTTTTCGTCCTCACAATTCCGTAAATGACACAAGCGTCACGAGAAGGTAGTTAGTAAGACTTCCCTGGCAGAGGCTATATACACGTGGCCATGTGATGGAGATTGAGAGCGGACTGTCCCTACTCTCGACTGTACCAGAGCATTTTGGAGCGGTTTGGTCGTGGAGATTTTGTCGTTCTTCTGAACGACAATTACCTGAAGTTTGTGATGATGATGTCGTTCAAAAGAACGATAAATGCTCGACGACTGAACAATCCAGCTCAGAGAATCAAAATTTCCTAGTTTACAATAAATACCGACAAATCATTTGTTCTTTAGTGTAAATACACTTTTTCTTACCATCCTGTTTACTTTTGTCATTTGTTTGCTTTCCTAATATTTGTTTCATGCAAACAATAAATTGAGAAAAAGGAAATTGCTGAGTTTATATTGAATAATTACTAAGGAATGAACAATATCATGCTTATGCAATGTCTAATACGTTTTGAATCCTTACAATCTAGTTAATTTATAGCCATTAGTATATGAGATACAAAAATGAGCCTCATGTAGAATAACAGTTACTTCAAAATTGTAAGTAAATCTTGTTGATATATGATATCTTTACACAAGGCTTTGTACTAATAACCTGTGGTTACCTAAAAAAGCCTTCAACAATAAACAGCGCCGAGACTAGAAGGAAACACGTGAATTTTGTTAATTGTATCATTAAAAAGTCGAAATAAATTTAGAATATTGAATAGGCATATTTCATTTAAATCATGGACCGATTGATGTTAGACCATCATGGAAAACCTAGAAGCACCGGACAGCCGTTTCGTCCTACTGTGGGACTCTTCAGCAGTGCGTATCCACGATCTCACCCCTCGAGAATCCAACACAGGATCTATCAGTCACGAGCGCGAGCGCTTAACCATTACACCACTCACTGAGCCGACATCCAAAATGATTGTGTAAATGAAGGTAAGAAGAAAAGAGGAGAGAAATAACCAAATTAATAGTGTGACTCAAGAACCGAGTGAAATAACATTATCATGCTAATAACGTTTATATTTCCAGTAATGATGATAATAGTAATAATAATAATAGTAGTATTAAAACCATTAATGATATGTCTTAATTAAAAGTAAAGTTTCGCATTAGATTGACTCACATTAACAAAGAATAATGATAATTAGGCATGAGGAAGTAGAACAGACATAATGGAATTAATAGAATGAAACAAATTTGTTTTGATGGTGAAGCATCGAACAAAGAAATGGTGGGGGGGTGGTGTGAATAAAGAAAATGATCGAAATGAAGAATAATGTGTATATGATAAATACGAATTGATGTTAGTTATTTCCGTCAATCATGTTCTAGTTGTATTTCCTTATGTTTGTTGTAAATGGGAATTATTTACATTATTAGTATCATGATTGTAATCAGTTCTTTTTCTTTAGGTTATTACTGTTATGTAATAAATTATATTATCTTCATTCTTTTTTCCCATTAATTATCTTACTATCAATATTTAATCAGTAGTATATTTTTGTATAAATAATATGTGTTAGATTATTGTTGATAAATGACATTCATTTGATTTAAATAAAGCCTGTAAAATTATCCACAATGTTTCATTATATTTACTGTACCGTTTATGTGTTCATCTTTTGTATACTGAATAAGCTAACAGAATCCACATTTGTACTAAACAGAAGTTTGAGATGGTGGATAGCATAAGCTAAACCAAAGTGAGTTATTACAGAATTTTGATTTGCTTCACTTTTATGAAAGCTTTACAAACTTTATTCACTCTTATGTTGATGTATAATTTAAATAATAATCTCTTTATCGTATCAAACTGTGAAGGTGAACTATGTTGATTTCAATCTCATTAGCACTATCAGTTTCATTAAGATTATAGATATGGATTGTTGTCCCAAATGGTAAATACCATGAAAACTAGATTCAATGATTCTTTTTTACTATCTTCAATTATCTAATATCTCTTTACTTTCATATATTTATTATTAAACTAATGTGTAATTAAGATAATTCATTACTTCTTTCATTAGATATTATCTAGTTTATAAACTGTTGCTCTTTAAGTTTTCAGTTAAATTATGTTCTGAAAGATATTTAAAAATACTAAATATTCATTTGAGGTATAGGTATGATATAAGCTACTGATGTCGACAGATATAAGTGGTACAGATGATCAATCAAAAGTGAAATGCATGGTGGTAGATGGTTAAAAAGATCGTTCACTACACAGGTTCATTATTCAAGAACACTTTTACTCACTTACTTACGCTTGTTACTCTACGTAAAGGAGCATATATCGCTCATCAGCACTCTCCATCTAACCCTGTCCTGGGCGATCCTTTCCAGCTCTTACCACTTGTTATTCATTCTTTTCATATCCGCTTCTATTTCCCGACGTAATATGTTCTTTGGCCTCCCTCTTTTCCTTTTCTCTTCTGGATTCCAAGTTAGCGCTTGTCTCGTAATGCAGTTTGATGATTTTCTCAATGTATGTCCTATCCATTTCCATCGTCTTTTCCTAATTTCTTCTTCCGCTGGAAGCTGGTTGGTGCTCTCCCGCAAAAGGCTGTTGCTGATGGTGTCCGGCCAATGGATGTTGAGTATCTTGCGTAGACAGCTATTGATAAATACTTGTACCTTCTTGATGGTGGTTGTTGTAGTTCTCCAAGTTTCAGCTCCGTACAGTAGAACTGCCTTGACGTTCGTATTGAAGATTCTGACTTTGATGTTGGTTGACGGTTGCTTGAGTTCCATATGTTCTTTAATTGAAGGAATGCTTTGATTGCTTTGCCAATCGTAGCGTTTACGTCTGCATCTGAACCTCCTTGTCTATCGACAATGCTTCCCGGGTATGTGAAGGATTCTACATCTTCCAGAGTTTCGCCATCAAGAGTGATTGGATTGCTGTTCTCCGTGTTGTATTTGAGGACCTTGGTTTTCCATTTGTGTATGTTGAAGCCTACTGGTGCAGAGACTGTTGCTATTCTGGCTGTCTTTATCTGCATTTGTTCGTGTGTATGCGATAGGAAGGCTAGATCATCTGCGAAGTCCAAATCGTCTAATTGGTTCTGAGCTGTCCATTGTATGCCGTGTTTTCCCTCAGATGTCGAGGTGTTCATAATCTAGTCGACCACCAGAAGAAAGAGGAAGGGAGAGAGTAGACAGCCTTGTCTAACTCCGGTCCTCACTTGGAATGCATCTGTCAGCTGTCTTCCATGCACTACTTTGCACTGTAGTCCGTCGTATGAGTTCCGGATAATATTGATAATCTTCTCAGGAACTCCATAGCGTCGAAGAAGTTTCCATAACGTTCTCCTATCAACACTGTCAAATGCCTTCTCATAGTCAATGAAGTTGATGTGACGAATTCCACTCAATTGGTTGTTCGACGATGATCCGTAGAGTCGCAATCCTTACGGAATCCAACCTGTTGATCTCGAAGTTGAGCGTCTACTGTGTCTTTCATCCTGTTCAGTAACACTCTGTTAAAGACTTATCCTGGTATTGACAGTAGTGTAATGCCTCTGTAGTTTTCACAATTGTTCAGGTCTCCTTTCTTTGAAATCTTGATGAGGTGTCCTTCCTTCCAGTCCATCGGCACTTTTTCCTTTTCCCAAATCTTCTTGAATAGAAGATGACGCATGCTTGTAGTTACTTTGATGTCTGATTTCAACGCTTCAGCTGGTATATTGTCAGATCCTGCTGCTTTCCCGCTCTTGATTTATCTGATGGCCATTCTGATTTTTTCGGTCGTTGGTGGAGTGACATCTATAGGAAGATCTGTGTGTGCTGCCTTGATGTACGGTGGATTTATTGGAGCCGGCCTATTCAGGAGTTCCTTGAAGTATTCTGCCCATCTGTTCCGCTGTTGCTGAATCTCAGTGATTGGTCTTCCTTCTTTGTCTTTGACCGGTCTCTCTGGTTTACTATATTTCCCTGCTAGTTTTTTCGTTGTATCAAAAAGCTGTTTCATATTTCCTTCTCTTGCAGCTTTCTCCGCCGTCGTTGCTAGTTCTTCCACGTATTTCATGGACTAGGTAAAATACCTTGATTTTTTTCGAAGCCTAGATACAGAAAACGTACGAGCTTTCCAAAATGTGCCTCTTCCATCTAATGTTGCAAATCTTTGTTCATTTCTTGGCCTTATTAGTCATTACAGTAACATTTTCTCACAACTGCACAGCCTATGAGCACCAATGAACCATTTATTTTCTAGTGGCAAAAAGAAAGCTATTGCACATGCTTCCAGAACGTTGACTTCGGCAGAACGCAAATATAGTCAAGTTGAAAAAGAAGGATTGGCATTAATTTTCGCAGTTAAAATGTTTCAAAAATTGCTGAATGATCAAAAATTTAACCTTCAGATCACTGAATCAACATCCAGAGGTGTTCATATTTAACCTCAGTAAATGTACGATAATGCTCAACAGTACACCATAGTCTGCAGTCGGTAACTACCCCCACACTCGACACCGTCGTGTAGAGGTCAAGCGTTCACGTTCCAGGCCGAAGGTCCTGGGCTTAGTTTTCGTACGCGAGGTCATTAACGCACACAACAGGAGAATCTCATACTAGGAAAGTTCGGCCATCCAATACTTCCAGGTTTCTAATAGTGGTCTAACTTAGATTGATTCGTGACTTCAGTAATGCCTGACATTATTACTATTTAGTTGTAGATTAATGAATGTCTTTATGATATAAAGTAACTGACCGATGAAAGGGGATGGACCATTTTATTGCTATTTTGATGTTTGTTTCTCAATGATTACTAAGGTTTTTCTTACTATAAACGTTTCAATGATAAGTTGAATTCCGTTTTTTGTCTTAAAACTATATACTACTTACAAGTAGTTCCTATTTCATCTTCAAAATATCCGATATGAATAAGGATATTGATGAAAATTTAAATATGTTAACGGGTAAAGCTTAGAAAATGGTCATAGGAAATATTTCAATGGTTAAGATCATAAGTCAGTTGAAGCTAGACCACCATGGAAAACCTGGAAGCACTAGACGGCCGTTTCGTTCATGATGGTCTAGTTTCAACTGAATCATGATCTTAACCATTGAAATTACTACAATCTCCATAAAAACCCTTCTGACATAGGAAATATGACTATTATGCACTAGTACAATTGACATCCCATAAATGAAATGTATGAAATCGGAGATTATTACTACTTAAATCACATATCATATTGCACTACCGTTAATGGTTAGAATCAATCACTATTGACATTTTCAATAGTGACAATTTTAAAAGCAACTACAGTCTGAAATTCAATGCTCATATGACTATGTTATTCTGTTGAACTCATTGAAGCCAATCTCATATCGAGTGTTTTTGTTATATTGATAGATAGTTTGCTAAAACTATGTCCACTCATGGATTCAATCATTTGTCTTAAGTTAAAAATGACTAAAATTTATAAAGATACTGATGAGTCTTATATAGGATGCGAAACATTTATCATACATTCTCCTACTGATCACAAATCTATTTATTCCATTAAAACAATTAAACTAGTTTTAATAAAATAAGGAAAATACAATAAAAATAGATTTATATTTTAATAGTTGGTTTTGTATTTATAAAAAATAATAAAATAAACTCTTTTTATTCAAATGATGAATATTCAAAGGTCAATGTTTTGTTTTAACTGAATAGTTTATTGAAAGTATATTATTGTTTTCAACTGTTTAACATTTAACAAAAAATTACTGGTTATAAAGATTAGTCTCAATTTCAATTTTGGAAAGGATAGAAGGCTTAATGGCCTGTCAATGATAGTCTTTCAGTTAATCCAACTTTCTTTTGAAAGAGTCAATAAATGTAGCTTCAATCATGTGTTGAACTAATGAATTCCATTCGTTGATTACAATGTATATATATATATTATTAAAGATCAATTATATTCGTAAAAATATAAATTATATTATTGAACTAAAATACATTGATCATTTATTGTTTCACTCAGTAATTGGCTACAAATCTGAATTACATATAAATTGAAAACACCGAAGGGGGTGGGGTGGGGTGGGGGAAATAAAGGGAAAAAGGGAGAGTGGGAGAGAAAAAGAGAGGGAGGAGTGAGTGTGACAAATGAAACAAATATAATAATTACAATATATTAAAATTACAATAAAAACAATCAATAATATCAAGAACTTGAATAACATACATAATTTTGTGAATTATTATTATCCCAATATTCAAAATTATTACCTCTATAAACTACAGCAAATTCTAATTGATAAAATTTAGTATCTAATGGAATTGTTGATAAAATAATTTCAGATTCATTTGTTTCTATCCATTGATATGTATTACTATTATTATTATTAGTAGTAGTTAATAAATGATGACTTAATTGATCCATACGTATTAATGATGGACATTCTGTATAAGTTTTCCAATTATCTAATGTATAACGTAATTTTACTTCTTTTGTTATATCTAAATAATTTGTTTGTATATCACTAATTGTTTTTACTTGTACATTAAATGAATATAAATTTTGTGAATGAAATTGTGAAAGACATACTTTTTGTTCTATAAGACGTTGATTAAAATTAGCACATTGATTTGGATTTGGAAATGTTGGTTCCCATTTCTAAAAAGAAAAAAAAAAGAATTTAATATAATCAGAAAGAGGTTTTGTAGATATGATAGTAATTTTAATAGTTGATGTCATAAGTTAATTAAAGCTAGACTATCATGGAAAACCTGGAAGCATTGGACAGTTGTTTCATTCTAGTATGGGACTCTTCAATGGTCTAGAGGTTAAGCGTTCGTGCGTGATTTCGACAGGTCCTTGGTTCGAATTGTTCGTGGCGGGATCGTGGATGTGCACTGTTGAGGAGTCTCACACTGGGACGAAATGGTCATCCAGTGCTTCCAGGTTTAACATGGTGGTCTGGCTTTAATTAACTTATGAACTCAACTATTAAAATCATAGGAAATAAAAAAATTTTTCTCGATGAATAAATGAAAATTTAGTTAAAATTTTCAGACGTCTAATATTTCTTGATATAAGATGGTGGTTGGAAGTAGATGACAGGAAACCCTAGATCTAGGTTTCTTGCTACTTGGCACTCCTTGACGAATTCGATTCCATTTCACCCAGTTTCACAGATAGAGACGTTCCCACTGTGCTGTCCAGGCCATGACTGATTTCCTGTAGAACTAAGATATACTTACAATTGATTGATTGATAGGATTTGATCTGCTCTAAGAAGGACCTGGTGCATCTGACATCGGTCACCACCCAGTGATCAATCAACTGTAAATTTTATGGTATATCAAGGAATTGAACAAAATGAAGTCACTCAAAAAAGTTAATGTTTTATTTAGCTTTCAAGAATATCGTGTTATTTTTGAATACAGTCTAGAACTATACTGTAAATGGATATGAAATTAATCGTCAATAGTCGACTGCATTCGGTTGTGCACAGACCAAATCGCAACTAGCAGCTATTTGGCAAGTATTCGTTAACAAGTAATTCGACTCATTCTTTATACAACCTGTTTATTTCATATGCATCGTTATTCTGACTAGAATTAATGTGGTCTGTTATAGCAATACACAATTATGTATTTGATGATTCTCATTGTACGTGTACATCGGTTATTCGGAAACAACATTTTTAACCTTCAACTCGCACTTTTATTTTTCCTTCATAGAAAAACAAATTAACACCTAATATCAACTATTAATAACTCAAACTTACATAAACATTCACACACACAATTCATTTATTTGTTTTCACATAGTGAACTTTTCACATGATTCACATATAACTAACTGACTTATGTTATACTACTTACTAATGTCAACATCCACACAAGATTGGATTATTACAGAATAGATTTGATCAGACTGTTACACAAGATATACCACTTTGCTGATTTTGATTTCGATTATTACCCTGAAGAAGTGCGGACAAATTTGCTGGACGAAACGTTGGAATCATTCAAATTTCAATCGTTGAGATTATTTCAAATATAATTTTCAGATATAATGACGTCCTTATACTCGGTTCCCAATTTTTGTCAAACTATTCGTTTTAATATTGACAAATATTCATATAAGTATATTAAGGTTTATTAAAGCCTTAGACATACGAAAATTTTGCCACTCTTTACCTATTCAAAAACACATTGTTCTCATATTAAACCTAACTTGGTAATATTAACTTTTAATCAAGTATGATGAGTTTTCCGATTGTTTTTCATCAAATTGTGTTCTTTATTATCTTTGTTTTCTCTTAACCTCTATTTCTAGTCTTGTTGACTTTTTAATTTCTTGTATATAAATATTCTTAACAAGTATGTGTGTTTAAACATGAGATTGTTCGAAATGTATTGCGTTAATATATCCATATAGTTGAAATCATAAGTCATGAGACCGCTATGGGTAACCTGAAAGCACTGGACGGCCGTTTCGTCCTAGTATGGGACTCCTCAGAAGTGAGCATCCACGATCCCGCCTTGTGAGATTTGAACCCAGGACCTATGATTTCAACTATTGAAATTTTTAAAATCTCCACAAAACCCCTTCTGATAATATTCACATAGTTCTGATAATCTTCATCTTCTTATTACACTATCGAAATTTATCAAAGGGACTAATTGCTTCAAATTTAAGTATACTTCAACAGTTTTTTTATCACCCTATTCAACATTAACTATATTAGGATAGATAGGAAACTAGGCGATGTTCGTAGAAGATTAAAAAAAATATAATCTGATGTTACATGAATAATAAGGATATTTGTTAAGGCTTACTGACTTGTATTTACATGAGAAATGTTCAGATGTTCACTGAAAATAAACCGATCGGTTTGTCTAAAATCAAATAAATTTTATTCTTTAATATTTATTCTGATTATTAGTTGTAAGTGTAAGTCGAAAGTTAAATTGCTGTCGAAGATTATTCTTACATACGAAACACATGATAGAAGTAATAAGCAATAAGAGATTTGATATTTTCTAGAGCTTTCGAACAAATTATTAGTTATCGGTATGGATTTGAACAAATTGGTGATTATCTGGACTAATCAATATGATGGATAACATGTTAACATTGCCTCCAAATGCTCTGGTACGGTTGAGAGTTGGGAGATTCAGCTCTCCTTCTCGAGGTACTCTCACATGTTCACAAATATACAAACACTGCCAGAGAAGTCCTACTCACTGCCTTCTCGCGGTGGGGGTGTTGTGGTTTATGAAATTGAGAGGACAGAAATGTCCCCGGGTTGGCGGATACGGAGTGTCCACCTAGGGGAGTTGGAAAACCCTGATTCCAAACCAATGTTACACATGGGCTTCAGGATCCCGAAAGAACAAATGACATATGAACCAATCGTTGGCCACAGGCTACCATGTGACTGCATCTCCTGATGTTGCTCCAGTGCCTTGTGGATCAGACTTTTAGGTCGAAGGCTCCGGGTGTGATCTCCTAAGAAAACCATCTGCTTCGGTCTGGGCACCCGGCCAGTATCGCATCCCACATACAAATCAAATGACTTGTGTGGCGCATATGTATTCGGTTCTCCTTTGATGTATGTGGAATCGGACATTTAGGAGCATAGGTAGATTGAATAACATTTGTAAAATGAGATTGTAAGTTATCATTGTATCAAGTTGACAAGCAGAACCAAATAAATGTGGGAAAGTAAAGTGTCATGTTACCCATCTATCCTTTAGTTAATTGTGAATGATGATGATGATGTTTAGAAATACGAAAACTAGTTGTATTCCCATTATGAATGGCTTTATGGGAACAGTTAGACTGGTAGACACGTACAAAAGTCGCGAAATTTAATAGCTATTGTACACCTTCAGAAACTCATTGATAGTCGTCAAAATTTAAATAACAACGAGTATTGTGGTGTCAGTAGATAATAAGTAGTATGTATCATCAATCAAAAGTGAAAGGCCTAGTGGCAGAACATTAAGAAGATTGAAGAAAAGATAGTCGGAACAGTGAATGATTGCTGTGAAAGTAAAAGAACAATGAAGTTTGAGACAATTGACTGATATATTGCAAATTAAGTATGGTTATCAGATTTACTGTAATTTTGTGTTGAAATACATTCTGTTGACCTCCACTTGTGTTCTCGTTCACTGTAGTATCACAACCATAAAAAATGTATGATTGAAAAAACCTGTTATTATACAGTTTTATATCATTGTTTGACTTTAGTTTGACAAGCACTGAAAGTAAGGAGATAATAAACAGCCGTTTTGACGTAGTATGATATTTCATAGCAGTGCAGAACAACGGGATCGATCTAAGACTTTCAGATCACTTGTCAAGTGCACTAATCAGTTATAAATGTTTGAAAGTTGAAACCTAAAATAGCATCGCTAGTTCATCTGATAATTTTAAGTTAATTACGGTAAGAAAGAGTATTCCATTGATTTTTATGACTGATTTTATAGTACTGATAGTTTCAACAGTTGACGATATTGTTATGTCATTGTATAACATCTTTCACCCTTTGAATTTAAAGACCATTTATGCTCTTTCATATATTTTATTTTGGAGCTATTCAGTGTGTAGATGACTCTTAGATAATTATTCAACTTTGTTTTATCTCTCATTCCCATCCTGTCCATATTTAAATGATCTAATCTACTAAAATTCTAAAACATATATAAAAACGGTAGTAACTAAGCTAAACAGTAATAATTTAATAAACTGTGGTACCAGTTAATTTAGCACTGATAACGATGATAACCAAATGTTTTAAACGTTTAGTTTGTAGTGGTCTGAATTATCCCGTTGTTAATATTTTGATCAATCTTGGTTGACATATGTGTATTCCATGTGGATTGTCTGAATATAGCTTTTATGTTACAACGTTTTGTAGAGTAGATGTAATGTGGCGATCAGTGAAATCCGGCGCCTATTTTTTCGTCCCAGAGTTAATATTCATCCCGGGATTAGAATCCAGTACTTTTTGCTTCAAACCTTCATTGGATTATCCAACGAGCTGCAGAGTCCTAACAGCTCTGGGGTTTATACTCATCTAACTAAAGAGTCCCGAATAAGACCAAACACGCGTCCTGGATCCCACCTCTAGCCACATCACACCTCTTATATGAAAAAATTGTGACAATATAGGTATATTGAAGAAATCCGCACAGGATGCCTATATACCAAACAGAGCTGATCAAAATTCAATCACAATATCACCAACCGGGTAATCCAAACGACTATAAATTAAATTAAAATTGCTACGTATTGTACTAGTAAGTTCCTATCTGAACTTAATAGCTCAATGGATAACATGTTGGAATTTGAAGCGAAAGGTACTGAGTTCGAGTCACAGTGTGGGCATAAACACTGAAATCCAGATAAATCCAGCTGACAAATCTGAAATAGGATGAAATATAAGTCACCAATTCAACTCCCGATCACAGATCATCTATCCTAGCAATACCTACTGAACCATATATAGTAAATAATTATTTGTGGTCGTACTTACTATTTTATTAAAATACTTCCCATTTATCAATAATTCCTTGGATAGTACAAGGTAACAAATGAATATACAGAAAAAAGTATACGATTCCTTTCTTAGGTCATTTAAACATATAAAAACTATTGACAATTCATCTATGCTACAAAATGATCTATTATTAGTATCCTTTTGTTTGAATCGAATAATTACATGTTAATTTCCGGTGTTTTCAGAACTTTCTATTTGGTGACTTCATTGTCAACGTTTATGAATTCATCTAATGATTATCTCATTAAAATAATCAATTTTTTCAACCACAAAAGCTGAAAGAATGCTTAGTCAAATAAAAACAATCCTTCTTCAGCTATATAAAACTTAATAAATATTCAGGGAAATCCTACCCACTATCTTCTCGCGGTGTTGTTGTTTATGAAATTAAGAGGACGGGAAGTGAATGTCCGGCGCTCTAACCAGGTTGGTGGACACGGAGGGTCCACATAGGGGGGGGGGTTGAAAAACATTGATTCCAAACCAGTGGTGCACATGAGCTTCAGGATCCTCAAGGAACAAATGGAGAAAGAACAAATCGTTGGTCACCAGCTACCTACATCTCCTGACATTGCTTGACTGCCTTGCAGATCAGACCTTTAGGTCGAAGGCTCCGGGTGTGGCCATCTAAGGAAACCACAAGTTTCGGTCTGAACACTCGGGCAGTATAAGAGCCCTCACAAAAATCAATCACTGCTATTGGCCTCATTATTATTGTGTGGCGTATATCTATTTGGTGCATCCTTGTACCAGTGTTTATGTGTTCAAATAAATAAATAACATGTTCAAAGTATAGTTGTTTATTACATGAAATAATCCTACCGTGTTGAATGAGAATACAAACGGGAACGTGAAACGTATTCAGAAACTCAAACTTACAGAGTTATTGGATAGAATATAAATACTATACGTTCAGTACTTCATTTGCAAAATGTCCACCAATTGTCTCGCACTTTGTTTTTCCTTCGTTTATATAACAATCATTCTCTGTTCTCGTTCTCTTCTATTCGACTCATTCAACCTTCTGATGCTAGGTATTTCACTTTCGACTAATGTTACATACTACTTATATTGGCAGATATAAGTAGTACACACCACACTACCACCTATTTTAAATTCCAAAAAAATACTATGCAAAAATTGAACATTTATTGGTTGGTTTGTTATGATGACGACTGAATTTAGTGTTTTTTGATCATTCTGGCTATTATCAAAATTACAAGTTTCATTTTATGTTACCTTATAACCTTTATTCAACTATAAATTGTTGTCCTCTCTATTAGTATTAGTGATTAGTGATTTAATTTTCAATCATAGTTGGTCGGTTTCAATTAATTTCAAATATTTAACCAGTCCTTTACACAAACGCTTCTATTCAAAGTTCAGTACATAAATCAGTGAATCACTAAAAGTTGAATGTAAAGCGAATATTTAATTTAATTAACAATTTATCACATATAAGTAATTCAATCTTCTAACTAGAACTTAAACTACAATAGAAACAAAAAAGAGCATGATTTAACATATGAATAAAAAGTAGCCAATAGTAACCTTGTAGGAAACACAATGGGTTTTGAAATGATCAGTGATCGATTTGAGTTTACAATTATACTCGTTCAAATAACGAACTGCAAATGTATATTCTCTATTGTGCTACTATTTAAACGTAAATAGTATCAGGATATTATTAAATGCAACGTACAGATATCTGTAAAGGCGACCCAAGCGTAGATTGGAAAGAATAGCCAAATCTTTTAAATAAGAAAAAAAAATTCAGGGAAGAAAAGTTTCTTTTCGACGAAATCATTTACTTAAGCTGTACATTAACAGTTTAATCCTATCTCACTGTTTAATATTATCTTACTACCGAATTCGAGAACTTGATATGTTATGGATTTCAACTCAATTGTGAGATTTAAAACAATTAGTCCCATTGATGCATTTCGATAATGCAATGAGAAGACGAAGGTTATCAGGGTTATATGATAGATTTGCGCAATACATAACGAACAATCTGATCGCACATCTAAAATTGGTAAGACGTTTTTATATGAAAACTAAAAGGTCAACTAGACAGATTAAAGGTAAACCGTAACAAAGAAAAATAAAGTATCAGAATGGGTTTTGTGGATATTATAGTAATTTCAATAGTTGAGATCATGAGTCAGTTGAAGCTAGATCACCATCAAAAACCTGGAAGCACTGGACGGCCTGGTTTTACTCCACTGAGAGATAGTAACTCACTGAAGACAATGGTGTATGTGTCGCTCAATTTCGTGGATTAGTTGAAGTTAGACAATAACATCGTTGGATCGTCAGTGGTCTAGAGGTTAAGCGTTCGCTCGTGAGACTGATAGGTCCTGGGTAAGAATCTCACGAGGCGGGATCGTGGATGCCCACTGCTGAGGAGTCCGATACTAGGACAACATGGCCATCTAGTGTTTTCAGGTTTTCCATGGTGGTTTAGCTTTAATTGACTGATGAAGTCAACGGTTAAAAATAAAGTACACAAAAACAATGTGATAATCACTCTGGATAATAAATCAGTATTACCAGGGTAGGCTAATGGTAAGAACACATTATTTTTGAATACACAAAGGGGATTTAAGTTTCTGTATAGCCAAAGCTTCAATAAACCTTACTATACACCCTTGAAATTACGAGAGTCCATCACAAATTTAGCCGAAATCTATCTCACTTTAATACACCTCGCTTCTATTTACTAGTTCAGATTTTTTTTAAAAAAGCTACTTTACAATGTGTATAATTAACTGAATAAGATAACTGTTATTTACATAAACAAAAATCTAGTCTCGTTTCATCCCTTGATTTCATTATAGCGGCGTAGATCATAATACTATGTTTACTTATTGATATTGAATGTGTGTTTTTAGATGAATGTCTTACAAAATGGTTGACTTATTGATTTATAACCAAGTAGTTTATATCGATTGAGTTGACATAGCTTCTCCTGTAACTTTATTGATAAACGCATTAATGTTTGAACAATAGGTCAGATTTCCATAATTAATCAGCATTCTTTAATCAGTATGCCGAATGCCCTGGTACGACCGAGAGCAAGGAGAGTTAGCTCACCCTCTTGAAAGGCTCTCACATGACCACGTGCATACAACCACTACCAGGGAAGTCCTACTCACTACCTTCTCATGGCGGGGGTGTTGTTTACGAAATTGAGAGGACAAAAAGCAAATATCTGACACCTTAACCAGGTTGGTGGACACTGAGAGTCCACCTGGAGGAGTTGGAAAATCCTGATTTCAAACCAACGGTTCACATGAGCCCCAGGATCCTCAAGGAACAAATAGCATATGAACCAATCCTTGATCACCGGCTACCATGTGACTACATCTCCTGATGTTGCTCTACTGACTTGTGGATCAAACCTTTAGGTCGAAAGCTCCGGGTGTGACCACTTAACAAAACCACCTGCTCCGGTTCGGGCACCCGGCCAATATCACAGCCCTCACACAAATTGAATGATTTATGTAGTGCATATCTATTTGGTGCCTCCTTGTACTAATATCTATGTGTTCAAACATAATAATAATAATAATAATAATAATAATAATAATAATAATACTTTAATTAGTATGCGTTAGTAACAATAATCAGAAATCTTTGAACATTATTTTCTTGCTATTTAGAACTTGATAACATGATTTATATATGTACATCGATACCGGTAGAAAGGAATTGTGACTAGTATCACCTACTGTTGAATAGTTACCTGGCATCACTGAACTATTTCGGTTTTCAATTGATTTTATGTTAAACTAATAAGATGTGAGATGGATTATTATTCAATAGTCCATGAATTGTATGTACTTTATAATAACTACGATTTAATAAGTTCTTCAAATCAATGCTCTTCTCATGTATACACTAGTGGATTCGAAATTCTTAGTCACCAGTATAAAATAAATAAGAATGAGCTTAAAAAACAACATTTTATGATCATAGAAGTGCAATTATAAACAGGTGTAGAAAATTTAAAGTTCGAATATAAAGGCATAATGGTTACTTTATGTATCTACGGTGACAATACAAAGCATTAAAACGACAATTAAGAAAATCTCTGCATCGGAAACATGTACACTACTTATTAGTCTACTGATTTTTAATGACAGCGGTACGATTTAAAAAGTATAAAGACGATATTACAAACGTAATATTATAAAAGATCATACGTGTCTAGCTTCAGCTAGATTTCCTATTTGTCCAGGTGATCAAGCTCACAGTTCAATAAGACCCTCAAATTTTGACAGTTTCTGATTTAATAATGTTTAGTTTTCTAGAGGTTGATAAGCATGATAGCTCCCACTGTTAGGATTTATGTTGTGAACTTAATTAAAGTGTAACAAGTAGAAAGAAGATCGAACACTCAATAAAGCTACCAAAATGATAAATAATTACTCTTAAAATAGTCAATGATATAAGTCTCAACAGTTCAATAATTCATTATGAAACCGAATATCACTTGATTATATATAATGACAGGGCTAGTGCAGTATATGTATTTTAAAGATAAAAAACGTTGACACTTCCATGGAGTAATATATTTCCCTCTATGAAACTATTTTGATTCCAAACGATTTTTATTATTTTGTTTATTTAAACACATAAATATTGGTACAAGGAGGCACCAAATAGATATGCACTACATAAATCATTCAATTTGTGTGAGGGCTGTGATATTGGCCGGGTGCCCAAACCGGAGCAGGTGGTTTTGTTAAGTGGCCACACCCGGAGCTTTCGACCTAAAGGTTTGATCCACAAGTCAGTAGAGCAACATCAGGAGATGTAGTCACATGGTAGCCGGTGATCAACGATTGGTTCATATGCTATTTGTTCCTTGAGGATCCCGTAGCTCATGTGAACCGTTGGTTTGGAATCAGGATTTTCCAACTCCTCCAGGTGGACTCTCCGTGTCCACCAACCTGGTTAAGGTGTCAGATATTTGCTTTTTGTCCTCTCAATTTCGTAAACAACACCCCCGCCATGAGAAGGTAGTGAGTAGGACTTCCCTGGTAGTGGTTGTATGCACGTGGTCATGTGAGAGCCTTTCAAGAGGGTGAGCTAACTCTCCTTGCTCTCGGTCGTACCAAGGTATTTGAGGGTTTTATACTCTTCATAATTCGCCTCCACTAAATTATATGTACATACAAAATTAGTTATATTACAGGACACATACACATTCTACTAAACATATTTCAGATAATCCATATCTTCATGGTGAAACCAATATACATCATTTGACTATATGCCAATTATTAAACAAGAAATATCTTACTATCCCATCTGTTATGGGATTCTTATCCTTAAAATAATAGATCCATCACTTGAATAAAAAAGAGAATTATGAATAAGAACTTTCATCTAAAGTTGATCGAGTTGTTTAACGGTGTTTGGGTGCCAAGTTGATGTGAAACATTAAAGAGGAGGAATGTATTTGTAGGATCTCAGCTAATTTCAGTAAATCCGAAATTTCTGTCAGGAATCTGGTTCAAGCGTTTTCAAGGAAATATAATCAAACATCAAAATTATCGAATATAATTAGATGCATAATTCTCTAGCTAACTGTAAACATGTAAACAGGTCATCCAATCACTGTTAACAATGTTTAAAGTGGGTATTTGCTTTAGTATGCATGAGACATATGGTGTGAAACGAAAAGCGTGTTATGATAACAAACTGTATGTATATGTAAGTAGTGTGAGAAGAAATCTCATTCATTATTCTTATCATATATAAAAATTGTATGTTTTCGACTAGAGTCGTCATCGTCGTGTTGCAGGGTTAATAAATCTTCATTTGTACTGGCCTTTGTATTCTTACTTTCGTGTCATGGGAATTGTGGTGTTTCCTAATTTTACAAGTATGTGATAAGTGATTCCGACTTAATAATAAGCGACGACCAGATATAACAAAGTAGTGTTCAATCAGACCACTTATCATATACATAAGTGGTGTGAGAAGAAATTTCATTCACTATAATATTGTCACTAATCGATGAAGTTCTAAGTAAACATACAATTTTTATATATTATATAAATCAAATATGTTACATCATGCATAAAATGAAGATAAATGGGCAAAATAAAGAAATAAATTGAAGGAGGAAGAATGTATTTTGTTTAACATGTTCAGATAAGACAACTGATTAGAACCGTTGAATGTAATTGCTATCATTCATATAATAAGAGATAGATAAAATGGAATAAAGAGTTCAAATTTACCTATTAATTAATTATGGTTAGAAAGCAGTAGAATACAATGGATACCTCACATTATCTGGAAACATTATCTTGATTGCATTATGAACAATTTGAGGAAAGTTATATTTAATTCATTTGACGTGAACGGTACTGGGTTCGATGCCCGATGTGAACATGAACTATGAGATCCAGGTGCATCCGGCTGACGAGTCACAAATAGCACAAAACGCGTATCCTGGATTCCACTGCTAGCCACTATCCATCTTTGCTTGTGACTTAAGGCAATATCAAGGGACAGCTACTTGAGGTCGGTCACACACGACCTTTTTATGAGTAGTTTTTGTGTTAGCTCCGTACTTGTTGAGACCTTAACGCCGGAGAGGGTTATCCGTGGGATATTACAAGGTGTGCATTTTTAAGGTCGACCTTTTCTAACCCTACCCCTCCTTATGGGAAGGCAGCATCGCTGTTATGCTGATTGTTTGAAGGAAACACCTTACTGATGTCACACCTCTGTACAGTCATCAGTACGACTTTGCCTTTGGACCTTGGATTTGTTGCTTTTAGTCTTCCTGTTCTTCAACCGACCTATCTGGCATGGTAGGACCTTGAGGAACGATTGTTCAAGCCAGTATAGTCCAATTTGTTCAACACGATAGGCAAACCCGACCATCACATCAAGTTAGCAACAACAGTCGGGACTATATTTCATATATTATACTGTTCTATGTTTAAATGTCCTTAAAAACGAAGAGAGTTTAAAACAGATTATTACTGATATCAAACATTTAACCGCCTAAATTTATGTTAGGCACATTTCACTATTATATACATATATACATACATATATTTCAGACGTCAATGATATAAGTACAAACTTATACTAAGTTTATATTAGTATGTTTAGTAAATAAATTATATTATGTGTAAATTCCTATATACATATATATCACTTAAGAAAAGAATGAACTTATGAGGACATAAGAGAAACTATGAGATACATTTAAATGATATTGTTAATCATTTTACTTAATGACAAGTCCATTTCAACTTATAAAATAAGGACAAAATGATCAAGAATATGACTAAGAAACATATCAAAATTGATTATAGTATAATGTTTAGATTGATAAATAGTAAGTATTAATTTAAGTGTAATTTACTTTTATGAACTGATATTGATTAGAAAGTAATTGAAAACTGAGAAGTATGAAGTATGACAACTTCACTTATCTTGGAAATCTGATCAGTCCTAATGGGTTGGTGTCCGACGAAATCTCAGCACGGATTTAAAAAGCTCATTTGGCTTTCGCCGACTTGCGTCACCTATAGCGAAGGCGAGATATACGTCTATCAATAAGAGGACAAGTATATTGCGCGGTAGTTCGTTCTGTTCTACTGTACGGCTGTGAAACATGGCCATTAAGAGTAGAAGATACTCGTAAGCTACTGGTATTTGACCACAGATGCCTTAGAAATATTGCTGATATCTGCTGGGATCACCGGTTAAGTAATAGTGAGGTTAGACTCAGGGTATTAAGGAATGGTGGTAAATAAGTTGATGAGGTTGTGAATCTTCATCGACCGAGATGGTTGGGTCACGTGTTGCATATGCCCAACCACCGATTACCACAACGCACAATGCTGACTAGTGATGGGGATGGTTGGAAGAAAGTTATGGTTGGCCAAACCAAAACATGATATCAGTGATTAAAGTCACTAACTTCTGGTTTGAGCCATGTTGGTAGATGCAGATTACTTGGTTGAGGTCTGCGTGAATATCGTAACCAATGGTTGGAGACTCTTGGTGACATGGCCCAGAATCGATCACAATGGCGTCGGTGTATACACTCTCTGTCTTCCTTCAAACTAAGAGATTATAATCGCTTCATATCTTTCTTTCTACGAACTAAATCTTTCTTCCTGTACTTTATCCTTATATGCAATCTTTCTTTTATATATTACCACCATCGACTTAACTACTTCTATGAATGTGGTGTTCATCTTGTTGTGCTAATGCAGTATGGCAACTTGACCGACGCATATATGTGCCTGGTCCTACGTCGTAGCTGACTGACTAACTGATGAAAGTATTACCTATTAGTGAGGAACTTTGATTTCACTCGGGATCGAACCAAAGATATCTATTCTTTGAAGTTAGAATGTCAAGAGTGAAACATCGATTACTATATATGCATTAAATGATGGTTGTTTATGATTTCAAAATAAATAATATCGGATTTAAACTTCATCATCTTGGTGAGAATTGAATATTCTAATTCCGATACCTAACGTGGTCATGGGTGGACGCTACTATTTGGTAGTGATTTCACACTTATGTGAAACAACATCCCTATGGTTCATGGTTTTAAATATTAGTCTACAAAGAAAATTACAATCAAACTCAACATTCTCAATAAACCTCAAATTCGCATAATGATTGATAATTGATGAAAATGATTAACTTCGGGGCATTAAATCTGTGATCATGTACTTTTGGCAATAAGCCATAGTTAATTGAAACGGCGAGACTATAATTTATGGACGAATCAATCAGGGATAAGATAACAGGTCTCGGATTTTAGCGCTAAATTCATTCATCAATTTGGATAAATAGCTGATATCAGTTCGTGATGAAAACCCTTATTCTAATTTCTAATCTTAATAATCAATTGTAAATCATAATTCTAATTCCCCACACAGGTTTATAATCCACATTCGGTCCTAGTTATTAGGTGGACACTCTCAAGGTCAGTCTAGCGTCACTGAAAGGTCGTCCATGAATTATAGTCTCACCATTGAAACTTCTAAGATTGTCAAATTTTAAACGTGGCATAACAATATTTAGTTTAATTTATTTAGTAAATTCAGTAAACAAATTCATAAGTTTCCTTAATGATGTGGTAGTATGTAGTACTGTATCAAACCCACATGGGTTATTCTAGCTTTCAGAGAGACCGACTTATTCGTTCTTTTTGAGTTACATTTTGACCTTGATAATCATTCGCTTATTAAACTTGTTTTTATATGGACGTATGTGTATTGATTACTTACCCTATTCATTAAGTGTCCGTATCTTATGTATAATGAGTCATGCTTGGTCAAAAGGAGTTGTCTCACTTGTCATCTCAGCTCCGCTTTCCTGCTTTTTATCCTGAATATCTGTTCGAATGACCGAGTACCTGAAATGAATTCATTCAACGCAACCCATATTTAGCTTTTTATTACCACCGTCCCACAGACAGGGTTAACCTAGGTAATATACAGAGTTAAATGGAAGATTTATGATCACATCATCATCGTACGATCAAACCGAAGTCAAGTATTGGGCCACAAACCGGGGAATAGAACTTTTTTCATTGCACAGAAATTGGAAATTTAATTTACCTGTTATATCACTCGATTTAGACACTGAAGAGGTGAACGATTAACATTATTTTAGCAGTGAATAAATAACTACATTATTCGGTTAAGTAGTTGTAATGTTCATTTTTCTACAATCTGAAATTTGTATTGATTGCATTCAAAACCAACGATTCAAGGTCTTGAATATGATTATGTGCGTTAAGATACAAGTGACCATTATAGGATAATTTCTAACAATGACGGAGAAGCTGTCTGGTAATCACTTTCCGGTCAGACTATAATTTATAGACAACCTTTGAGCGACGCTAGACTGACCTTGAAAATGTCCATCCAATAACTAGGACCAAATGAGGGTTATAAAATTTGTGTAAGTAATTTGAATTGTGATTTACAGTTGACGGTTAAGGTTAGGAATATGACACTTGACTCTTCACTTTTTAGATGTTTCTGAGAAACCTCTATTCAATGCTGATTGGGTAAAGTGTTTTCCAACGTTTTCAGCGCCCCTTTTGGCTTTTTACGAAGGATTTTCTGGGTTTCCCCAACAATTAGTTTACTAATAACTAAGTAACTTAAACTTTGTATTAATGGATTACTAAGTAGTGGCCAATATCATACTTGTCTCTGATTGTCAAGACTGTTTCTATTCAAGTTTGAAATATGACTACTGGTCTCAGTTAATCAGTTTTTAACTTTCAACAGGTCTCCCTGTTTTTTAATTATTTTAGTAATGAAAATGAAGCACTACTACTGTGTTGTTACTATAAAACACAGTAAAACAGCGTAGAATTCCTTGAATATATTTAAATGGATTTTTGAATAAAAAAGTAGTGAACAGATTGTTATAATCGAACCTTTCAGCTTTTATTGTTAATATTATATTTAAAGTATTTCTTCATTTGGATGAAGTACTTGTGTGGAAATTATTCTTAATTTGTAGGTAGGATTCGTCAAGGAGTAATTCTAGTCGAAGTAGCATTAAAACCAGGGAGGACAGAACAGTTGTTATAACTGGTTACGCGATTCCTCAGACATGTGCATCCGTAACTTAGCCAGTAGTCGAGACGAGGATCTTTAAGACAATCTGTGGTAAATCACATATACAAATTCAAATTATCTATGTAAAAGCACTTTAACAAAACTAATACAGTTGTGGTGTGTGCTACTTATGTAGACATAAGTAGCATATGACGTGAGTCATGAACAGAATGTTTGGCAGCAGAGAAACGAGAAGACTGAACAGTAACGAATGAAGACAGAATGCAATTTGTATGAAAATACAAGGACAAAGGAATTCTGAGTCATTTGAGACAAGTGATGGACATTTTGCAAATTGAGCATTTTATATATGGTTGTTAGATTTTACTAACTAGTTCTGTAATTTGTTGTTTAGTACATTCTATTGTCCCCAACGGTGTTCTGATCGCTACACAGTGACTTAATTATTGTGTATTTCGTAATGAATTCTTAAGGTTCCACTAGAAAGTTGTGGTTAGTGGGTTTCAGACAATTTAGGAGGACGGACTAGTCTGAACCAGTGACACTGGATGGTCTTGAAGTCTGATTGAAGTTCTGATGGCTTATTGGTTAAAGATTTGGAGTGAGACCGGAATTTTTTGTGACTGATTCCTAAAGTGGTCATAGTCAGGTCATGTTAATGATTATGTCATGTGAACAAAAAATAGTCATTCAATTTTTTTTGGTTTTCAATGATATTCTATTTTAAGTTAATGAACAATAAATGTCATCTAGAAATCAACTTATTAGTACTAGTTTAGTACCTAAAGTATTTCTTACTAAAATATTTTATCCGTAGATATCTTTATTTCTTAACTGCCTGTCCTAAGCCCGGATAAATGAGGAGGATTGGGCATGGGGTTAGCCACCCCATCCCGTAGAAAACGAACTCGCTAAAAAACAACGCTTACCAGAAAAACATCTTTATTTCTTAAAGTATGATAAAATTTCTTATAAAATTCAGTAGTCTATTCAGTAGTCTTTATTTAGTTATACAGTTTGTTTATTGTATACAATAAAACAATGAAAATACATATAACACCACATGAACTTCCGATAGTTATTGTCATTTGATGTGAAAAAAACGTGACACGCACACACACACACAAACATACCTAAACACAAATTATATAACATCATGCAGAGATGTACTTTAATCCCTTTTGTTTGAAATACAAAACTTTTTTTATTTTCGGTAGCAAATTTTACACTTAAAACACATACTATGAAAAATATTATCTGATTTATTTTGAGTAATCGGAAACATTAGGGTTTAAAGATGTTATTCAAGGAGGATAATACAGTGAAAAAAATGTGGAAAGAGAAAAAGGAAAGGGATATGAAGAATTCAGAAGATTAGAATTTGGAAGAACACAAAGAGTGCATGCACCTGCGCCATTGCAAACGATTTTGAGTCATGTCACTCAAGGTCTCTAACCATCGGTTGCTATCGTCTCGCGGATGCCAACCAGGTAGTCTAAACCTACCAACATGACTCAGTCCACTTGTCAGTGACTTCATGAATTTGTGCCATGTTTTGGTCTGGCCGCCCCTAACTTTCTTCCAACCTACTCCTACACCATAAAACATCGCACGTTGGGGCAATCGGTAGTTGGGCATACGTAACACGTGTTGCATGGAGGACAGCTGAAAGATGCAGTGCAAGTGAAGGCCAAAGTCAGATAAGGCTATCTACTCTCTCCTTTCTCTTTCTTCTCGTAGTTGGCTGGACTGTGAAGACCTCGACATCGGAGGGAAAGTACAGAATACAATGGACAGCTCAGAATGAATGAGAAGATTTGGACTTCGCAGATGACCTAGCTATTCTATCACATACATAAGAACAAATGCAGATGAAGGCAAACAGTGAAGCAGTGCCCTCTGCAACAATAGGCCTCAACATACATAAGGGAAAAAGCAATGTCCTGAAATACAACACAGAGAACACCATCTCAAACACACTTGATGGAGAAGCTCTGGTAGAGCTGGAAGCTTTCACGTATCTGTGTAGCATCATCGATAAGCAAGGAGGATCCCATGCAAAAGTAAAGGTGAGGATTGCCAAATCAAGGACAGTATTTCTACAATTGACGAGTATATGGTACTCAAAACAACTGTCTGTCGACTAATATCAAAGTCACAATCTTCAATAGGAACGTCAACATAGTTCTACTGTACGGAGTTGAAATTTCAAGAACTACCATCACCACTATCAAAAAGGTACAGGTATTGTCTACGTAAGAAATCGAATGTTTATTGACCATATACTATCAGCACCAACCCACTATGGGAGAGAACAAACCAAATTTCAACTGATAAGAAAATTATGAATAGACATTGTAAGTGGATAGGATACATATTGAGAAAATCATCATGAGGCAACCGCTTACTTGAAATTCTGAAGGGAAACAGAAAACAAAAACAAGACCAAAGAACACACTGTTCCGATAATTAAAAGCAAACATGAAAAAGATGAATAACAACTGGAATCAACCAGAAAGGATTGACTAGGACAGAGTTAGGTAGCGAAGGTTGGTGAGTAGCCTATGCTACTCCATGAAAGATAACAGGCATAAGTAATATATATATATATATATATATATATATATATATATATATATATATATATATATATATATTGAAAGCTTACTTTTTCTGTTTCCAATCGATTAACTACACGTAAAGGTAATTCTGGTAATTCTCCATCAGTATGAAATAAATTCACTGTTACTAATGGTGTTTTATTTGAATTCATTTTATGACTAGATCTAGTACGTTTCAATGAATATTTCTTTTGATAATCTAAATGATTAAAATGAATTTCTTTAGAAAATGTATGTTTCCCTGTATATTTATCATTGATTATTATATTCTCTATAGGAGATTGATTTGATGAATATGATGTTTTAGGTGATGATGAACCATTAGTATAATTTGATGAACATAATGATGATGATCTTGATAATGAATTTAATGTTGTTAATGATGAATGTATAGATTCATCAGCAAAATGTACATGTTTGAAAGTATCTGATAATCTATTATAATTTAAATAATTTGTAATATCAATAAATTGATTATTAGAAGGATTCTTGATCGTGTTTTCATTGTCTAATTCATTCTCATAACTAATATTATTATCATTATTATTATTATTTTGATCTTTATTATCAATCTCATTATTTGTTAATGTTTGTTGGATCCATTTACCTAAATGACATTGTGTATCTTTATAAAATGGATGATATTTAAGTTTTTCAAATGGTGATATTAATTTCCATTTATTTCTTGGATTTAACATAATTGATGTACTTGGTAAACTGGAACATCTATAATCTCTTTGATTGAATTGATGTTGTCGATATGATAATGATGAAGATGCTGATGTTGATGATGACAATGACTCTGTTGTTGTTGTTGTTGTTGTTGATGATGATGATGATGATATTGGTTGAGCTATACATTCAAGTGATGGTACACAATTCAATGTATATAAACAACATATATTACCTGTTGTTAAAGAATGTTTAATATATGATGATTGTAATTTTATATTAGATAATTGATATGAAAGTTTATTGATATCATTCCTTATTTGATTATGAATTAAATTTGAACATGGATTATAATAAGAATGATAATGAATATGTGAACATTTATGTATATAATTATGCATATTATAAGGATGAAATAAACAATTTTCAGAATGATATTTTCTAGATAATAATATTTTTATATTATCATTAGGTTGTCTTGTACTTAATCTTTCTACTGTTAATGGATTATTCAATGGATCATTCATGGATTGAGTGGTATTATATTGTTTTATCAATTTATCATTATTATCTTTTTTATCTAATTGTTGACATGGACTATTTTGTTGATGTTGATGATGATGATGATACTGCTGCTGCTGCTGCTGCGGATGATGATGACGATGATAATGATGATGATGACGAGGATTATAATGATGAGGATGATGATGATGATTATGATCATAATTTATAAATGACTTATGAATATGTTTCGATTCAATTCGTTGAGATTTCAATGATGAACGTGACCATATACTACGTAATCTTAAGATTACATTTATACGAATTTTTTCAGTTTTACATGATTTTAATATTTTAGAATTTGATAAATTGATCATTGAGAATAACTTAGATTTTTCAGTTGAATTAACTGCATTATCTTGTACTGAATTATTCATTGATTGATTAGTTGGATCATTGGTTTTAGTTGTTATGTAATTAGTTTGTACAATATAATCACATGGATGTTTTTTATAATGATGATATTGTTTATCTACAGGAATCATTTCTATAAAATAGGAGTAAATATATATATTTAGAAGGGGGATTTGTGGAGATCGTAGTAATTTCAATAGTTGAAATCATGATTCAATTGAAGCTAGATGACCATGGAAATCCTGAAAGCACTGGACGGCTGTTTCGTCCCAGTGTGGAACTCCTCAGCGGTGTGAATCCACGATCCCACTTCGCGAGATTTGAACCCAAGACTTATCAGTCTTGCACGCAAACGCTTAACCTCTAAACCATAATTGGATACCCGCTCAGTGGTCTAGAGGTTAGGCGTTCGCGTGCGAGACTGATAAGTCTTGGGTTCGAGTCTCGAGAGGTGGGGTTGTGGATGCTGAAGTTTGTGCTGATGATATCGTTCAGAAGAACGATGAAAGCCATACGACTAAACCATCCAGCTCAGGGAACAGAACTTCATCAGAGAGATCGTGGATGCGCACTGCTGAAGAGTCCTGCAGTAGGATGAAACGGGCATCCAGTGCTTCCAGGTTTTCTATGGTGATCTAGCTTCAATCGACTCATGATCCCAACCATTAAAATGAATACATATAATAATTTCTATTATTATACAGTAATTATTGTTTATCAATGATACTATTTACTACAATTCTTAAGGAGAATTATTGAAACGGAATGATGAATAAATTGAAAGCGAAATTTTGATGGAGTTTTGTTCTCTGAGCTGGATGGTTTGGTCGTGGAGGTTTCATCATTCTTCTGAACGACATCATGAGCACAAAATTTACAAACTTCTATCTGAAGTTTGTGCTGATAACGTCGTTCAGAAGAACGATGAAATCTGCACGACCACACCATTCAGCTCAGTGAACAAAACTTCATCAAAATCATCCACGTGAGCTACAAATCTTCTCCACCATCTGAAAGCAAAAGCCATACAAAAAAGAGTTGACATTTAAATGACCACTGAATAATGATCAATATCATGTTTTTTATAGTTTTTTTAAAAAAAAATATTTTGCAACTTCTATCGATCAATTACCTCAATCCAGTAAACATGGTGTCCAGTCATTTAGACTAATGGTAACATTTCAATGTAATCTAGTCATTACTAAAGGATTAGACAAACATAATATCTGTTACTATTCACTTATCAACTAATGTAAACATTCTAACCATATGAGAGGTCATTTGTATCAAGGATAGTCTACTAAAAATGTTTCAGTCTATGAAACTAGGTGATTCAGCATCGGATCCGACGAGGAATATTAACTGCTTCAATATAGTATTTACAACGTGCTGACGAGTATCCAACTAGCAAGCAGCCTAGATTTAGGATTCCTTATCAGTAGTTACTTACAACCATCTAACAAAAAAAACGGTTTAGAATTTGTGATATGAAACTAAGTTAATATAATATTTAAAATTATACAGACTTTATAGATCATATTTATAATAACTGTCAGCTATCATTATTTATCACAGACTGATTCCAGTAAGATAATGATTGAAAACCACGGAAAACTAGACAGACGTTTCAGTCTAATCTCAAAACTCTCTTGATGTGGCTAAGGTCCGAATTCATGAGTGCTGATCTCACAGTGATGACATTAGCTTTAGGCTATCGCATACTTCATTCATGATGTATTTGAGATCAATTTGTTTCACAAAATAGTGTATTCTCAGTTTGTTTCTGTTTTCGATTGTTCTTTTCCTATGCCTCGTATAGCATTCATGTTTAGATATTACCATAGATTTCTGATTACTGGATGATTAGTTTAGACAAAGATTCAATGTAAAATACTTGTAAAGTATGTTCTCACACTTTTTGTTTCAATTATCAATTGAAATGATTTGTCAGAATTAATCTTCATAATTTCTCAGTCTTACAGTCAACTAATTTCATTTGATTTATAGGAATTAGCAACACTATATTACTGTTCCGTCCTTGATCTGTCCACGCAATAATATACAAGAGAGAACTTGTCTAGATCTAGATCAAGGCCTTGACACAACATGCTAGTCGGCTTAAACTTGAGGGTCCGAATCAAGACTAACGACTTTGATCAGAGACGAAAACTATCCTATCACGTGGTTGATTAACAAGCTGTGAACGTGGAAGACTGTAACTAATAGACTGAGTATAACTTAAGAACAGTAAATTGTATAATAATAATCTATAAGTCAAAATGAAGCTTATAATAAGATGAATATAGATATACATAATCTAGTTACTGAATAGTTATACCATAGGAATATATAAATAATATTAGTCCATTAATAGGTCTCAGAAGTTACTTGTAATTTTATCTTCGCTAGGATATAACACACTTTTAACCCTTTAAATACTTACATTTTAGCTCCATCATAGACGCTCATATTATTTGAATCTTAATCTTCAAATGGAAACATGAAAGAAATTTTACTTCAAAGGTTAGGTTACATACATGAAACAAGAATGTTGATGAAATTTATAGGAGACCTTAGGATTTCCGAAGCTCCGTAAAAAGAATGTTAGAATTAATACCGAATTTAGTAACTGTTTAAACGGAATTAATACAATAAAATTAGTTTTTTTTCCAGGACTTCTTTGACAGTTTTAAGAATATGTTGACGAGTCAAAGAATTTTAGGTACTCGTCTTGGAATCTGGAGGTGTTTTTTTGTTGTTGAAGAATTACCGATTATCCCAAGTCAGTAAACGTAGATCGTTCATCTAACTTTCGATCTTAGTATTTTGAATTTTTTCACTGTCAAAATTAACATGTTCCATACTTTATTATACTGTTTTACTTAAAAGTTGTCTACATTACCAATCAAATGGTGTTCAAGTAATTTTAACAAATTTTAGAACTATGATTGTTACGTAACTACAAGCAGTTGGCAGAAAACTCTAAATCTAAGCTTTGTGCTAGTTGGCACTCGTTAGTAACTTTCACTTACAATCTTGAAATAATTTGTGGTGCTGATCAGATTTGAGCCTGTGTCTTCCAGCTTCCACAGTCTGAGATGTTATCTCTGAGCTGTTTCGGATAAAATTGACTTCTTGCAGGACTGAGATATTTAAATTAACTGGTCGGTTGGTAGTAACTAAGATTGTGCATTTTAAGTTTTTTTTTAGTAGTGTTCGAATCTTATAGATCACGTTACAGTGTATTCATTCGTCTGAGTGACTGAACAACTGTGTTGAGATATTGGCTTCATTGATTATCTTATCACTTATATGTTGTACCATTGTGTCTTTATTCGATTGTATCAAAAGTAAACATATGACGCCAATATATATTGTAATTATAGACTGACACTTTTTTATCTTAATCAATCATTATGGTTGATTTAAATCTAACTAAATTAGGTCAATTGATTAGGTTTGTTAGGGAAAGTAATATATCACTGGAGTAGATATCTTGTGATTCTCATCATAAACCTTTATCTATTACATGTTGTAATTAATTTTATCGATTTAAAAAAATTTAATCATCCTTTAGTAAAACTAGACCATAAAATATGACGGTTTCTAATTTGTATTGTAAGTTTCTTTTTATTTATTCCAAGTAGCTCCTCGCTTATTCAGTAATTTTCTTAACTTAATGATTCATTAAAGCATATTTATTGAATATCAACCGATTGACTGATGATATTTTCTCCCCCGAATGCCCTGGTACGGCCGAGAGAGGGGAGAGTCCGCTCACCCTCTCGAAAGGCTCGCACATGACCACGTGCATACAACCACTGCCAGAGAAGTCCTACTCACTACCCTCACGTGGCGTTACTGTTGTTTAAGAAATTGAGAAGACGAAAAGTGAATCTATGGAGCTTTAACCGGGTTGGTGGACAAGTAGAGTCCACCTAAGTGAGTTGGAAAACCCTGATTCGAAACCAATGGTGCACATGGGCTCTAGGATCCTGAGGGATCAAAGGACGTATGAACCAATCGTTGGTCACCGCTACCATAGGACTGCATCTCCTTGCGTTGCTCCACTGCCTTGTGGATCTGACCTTTAGGTCAAATGCTCGAGGAGCGGCCCTCTAAGAAAGTCACCTGCTTCGGTTTGAGCACCGGGTCAGTAACATAGCCCATACAAAAATCAAGTGACTTGTGTGGCACATCTGTATTCGACGCTCCTTTGTACCAATGTTTATGTGTTTGAATAAATAAATCTTCATTCATGTGCATATTACCAAGTGGTCTCTTGAAAATTTCAAGTTTTTTTTCTACTGTTTAACCTTTTTAAACATGGAAATTATGTCTACCCCTGATATTATTCATTTACATTAAAGACATAATGCATGCATAAGATGCTAGTAACAAATCATGAGCTATATTCGTGAAACTTCTTAAGTGTGGTGACACAACTGTGTAAGTAATCTTGAGATTAGCTATTGAATAATGAATTTAGATGTGACTATTGGTTATGACATTGGTATTTTTTATGGCTAGCAGACGACTATCACAATGTCGTATGCTGGTCAGTAGTGAGAAAAAAAATACGTTCGTGACAACCTGATTAAGCCATAACACGAATAAAGTTAATAGTTAATATTTTGTAGATACACTTTTGTTGGGGTTTATTAACAAGTCATAATCTACAGTTGAAGAACTTGCTTGACTGTAGCTGCTACCTTGACGTAATGGTCTGAGGGTGAAGTCGTACTGCTAAATGTAGAAAAGTTTGACAGTAGTAAGGTGTTTCTTTCGAGCAACCATCATCTGTAGCGATGCTACCTTCTCACAACGAAGGAAGGAATTAGAAAAGGTCGACCCTAAAAATGTCACACCTCACCGATCTCCGTCTTCGGCGGTAAAGCCTTTTGAAGAATGGAGCTAACACGTTAAAATCTTCCCACAAAAATGCCGTGCATGACCAGCCCCAAGCAGTTGTCCCATGGGCTCTGTGGTCATGCACCCAGGTCGTTAAAACCAACACTAATCCAACTTCCTTTTCAGACTCCTCAAGAAATATCCTCCCACGGTGTAGGCAGCTGGGAAATGATATCAACCCTTGTACTCCGTTGAAGAACTTGAAACCTAGATCTTAGATATTTTGGTGATTAAATTCAGCCGCTACATTTTTAAGCTAACGAGACTAGCGACCATACTGGAACTTGAACAAATTCACGATTGAACATATATATGACATTAATTATAATTTAATGATCAATCAAATTTCATCTTTATATTCATAAATTTTTATAATTAATCTTAATAGATAATTTGATTCGACAATTCACTACGTGTTTTATTCTTTTATAATGAAGATTAATAAAAGTATAAAAGATTTGATATACAGGTCAGATGATAAAATTTCATTGAATTTTTCAACGTTGGAAACAAAACGAAGAAAAAAAATCAATATTGATTTTTTTCTTATTTACTGACCTTGACCATAGTACACATGACTATATGGTAAGTAAGTTATTTAGTCTTGAAAAGAAATTGGAAACTAGGCAATTATTTTTTGAAAGAAAAATCAGTCTGTTTATCAATCAGTCAGTTAGTCAGTCAGCTACGACGTAGGACCAGGCACATATATGTATCTGTTCAAGTTGCCATATCGCATTAGCACAACAAGATGAACACCACATTCATAGAAGTAGTTAAGTCGATGGTGGTAATATATAAAAGAAAGATTGCATATAAGGATATAGTACAGGAAGAAAGATTTAGTTCGTAGAAAGAAAGATATGAAGCGATTATAATCTCTTAGTTTGAAGGAAGACAGAGAGTGCATACACCGACGCCATTGTGATCGATTCCAAGAGCACTCAAGACCATTGTATTGTTAAACAATAATGTGTAACAATTTTAAATTATTGTTCAAAGATATAAAATTTTATCAGAAGGGAGTTTTGTAAAGATTTTAGTAATTTAATAATTGAATTCATAAGTTAATTAAAGTTAGATCACCATGAAAAACCTGGAAGCATTAGACCGAAACCAATCGAGTTCAACCATGTCTATTGTGAGATAATAACTCAATGATTATAATGGTAGATGGCGGTGCAATTTCATGAGTCGGTTGGAGTTAGACATTAATACCTACATCGTCTCAATGGTCTAGAGGTTAAGGTCCCCAAATGCCCTGGTACGGCCGAGAGAGGGGAAAGTCCGCTCACCCTCTCGAAAGGCTCGCACATGACCACGTGCATACAACCACTGCCAGAGAAGTCCTACTCACTACCCTCACGTGGCGTTACTGTTGTTTACGAAATTGAGAAGACGAAAAGTGAATCTATGGAGCTTTAACCGGGTTGGTGGACAAGTAGAGTCCACCTAGGTGAGTTGGAAAACCCTGATTCGAAACCAATGGTGCACATGGGCTCTAGGATCCTGAGGGATCAAAGGACGTATGAACCAATTGTCGGTCATCGGCTACCATAGGACTGCATCTCCTTGCGTTGCTCCACTGTTTTGTGGATCAGACCTTTAGGTCAAATGCTCGAGGAGCGGCCCTCTAAGAAAGTCACCTGCTTCGGTTTGAACACCGGGTCAGTAACATAGCCTACACAAAAATCAAGTGACTTGTGTGGCGCATATGTATTCGACGCTCCTTTGTACCAATATCTATGTGTTCAAATAATAATAATAATAATAATAATAATAATAATAATAATAATAAGGGGTTAAGCGTTCATGAGTGAGACCGATAGATCCTGTATTCGAATCTCGTGATGCAGGATCGTGGATATGCACTAATGACGAGTCCCATACTATGACGAAACGATTGTCCAGGTTTTCCATGGTGGTCTAGATTAAATTGAATCATGAATTCAAATATCAAAATTTATTATTCATTTTCTCTAGAAAAAACAATCAAATAAATATTAAATTGAAATTAAAATTTAAAAGAATTTAGTTTTTATAATAAATTTTTGGATAGTTTTAATGATTAAATGATGTTTATCAGTATTATTTATTCTATTTCGAATAGATTACTGTTAGGTTTTGAAGCTATCACGAGTTTACTTAATCTGCGAACGAGAACAAGACTCGGTGATCAAAGACCAGTAAGCTAGCTATTGATGCGTCCTAGGCACGCTATCTAGAGGGAAAAGTCCAAGCTTGGAATGGGGAAGTATATTTTGCAACAGCCAGAAAACGAGTGATCTCAACAAACACAATTTAAAAACGTATGTATACAAATATATATAATCGATATTGCCATGGAGCTTTTAAACATTTAATCGATAAGTTCGTCAATCGACTATGTGCGTGAGGGGTAAGAAATGCCCACGCGTACATCTGCATACATGCTCCACAAAATAAAATTACAAACTACGAGTTTTTGGGAATCTATCATCCCCAACAATTACATAATTATATATGAAAGTAAACTGTCATATAGATAAATTGGAAGATAAAAATGAAACAAAGATAATATGGTGAACACTGTAAAATTATATAGTTCCAGATAATAAATTAAGATTATCATATTAGGTCTAGTGTAAGTATAAATTATAAACAATGATAGATTATGACTAGTAGTGGAATCCAAGACATGTGTTTCGTCCTATTTAGGACTCGTCAGCTGAATGTATCTGTATTTCATAGTTGATATTCACATCAATGGGAAGATTCAAACAAACAATAAAAAATGAATTTAAAATTCACACCATATCACAAGCAAGAGGCTATCAGGACTCAGTAGCTAACGGTACTGGGTTCGAGTAATGGAAGGAATATCAACTCTGGGGTTCATGTATATTCAGCTGACAAGTCCCATATAGGATGAAACACGTGTCCTGAATTCCACTGTTAGTCACTATCTATCTTTGCTTATAACGCTTATAAATTAAGGCAGTATCGAGGCAATCCTCACAGTATACAGATATACCAATAAGAGACTGATCAATTACAGTTCTAGACATCAATGGGAAGATTCAAATAAACAATACAAAATAACTTGAAGTACAAATTGTTTTTGAAAAACACAAACCTTAATACAAGTAAACATGTGATCAGATTGTGTATGAAATTTATTATTCCACTATGTATCACGTAGTACTGGCAAATCTTTATTTTCTTATAATTGAATTAATGAAATTAAAATTGTCTGAAAACTTTTAGTTTTCTAATGTAAAATCATAATCTGTAGAGTGAACTAGGATCATAATCGAGTATAGTACATTATACCAAAAGATTCTAGGATTATGTAATATATTCATAGATGATAGTAAATATTTAATAGATTAACATAGATAAGTTTAAGATTCAAGAATGATGGCTGAAATTAAAGAAAGGATTGAATCAAAGGAGGATTTGAACTGGCTACCTTCTAAATACTGGTTCAACGCCTTACTAAATAGTGATTAGTACATATTTCTGTTAGATTAGTATATTATACCAAACTATCATGTGAATAAGCATTGGTTCTTTTATAATTATTTACATAATAAGTTAACATAATGTAGATTCAAGGTAAATTCTAACAACTGTTTACTTATCAGCTTTAAGACAGTTGTAGACAACATACAGTCGCATATAATTATATTGAATTGCTATGATCACAAATTCAATCAAAAATAACATTTCTGTTATTAATAGTTTATTGATAAGTATCGCTTGTTACATTCTAAAGATCATTGAAATGAATAATCATTGTCTTTTCTACATCAAGAATTTTGATATCTTTCTAATGGAATAGCAAAAACGAGATGTTTACAAAGAAATGCTCTCTGAAAATATGGCTCTTTTGAGAGATACTGAAGATCAAACAATTTAGAAAGTTGTCTGTGATATGATTAGTCTCAAGGAACAATTCTATTCATGAATATAAAGTTGAAATTCATGCGATAGATGATGTATTGTATGAAGTTTCAATTATATGGTTTCGATTAAATAATCGCGCGAAACTGATAGCTCCTGGGTTCAAATTTCGCGAGGCGGGATCGTGGATGCGCACTTCTGAGGAGCCTCATACTAGGACGAAACGGCCGTCCAGTACTTCCAGGTTTTCCATGGTGATCTAGCTTCACTTGACTCATGATATCAACTATTGAAATATAGTAATAAGTTAACCAAAGTTTGATAATATACACTTCAAAAATAGATTTCAATTTAATTTCACATTTTATATAAACAAAGATCAGACTGAAGGACTGTCGTTAATATTACCAATTCATAAACTCATCAAAATGACATGATTCAACCGTATTTTGAACTAATACAGTAAATCAAATGAGAGTAAGAGACCTTAATGACCTTTTTTGCATCCATCCATATTGGCGACCAGCTCTGAGTTGTATATACAATAGAGAATCCTCATAAATATATCATTGAGAGAAAAAAATTCTGTTCTAATATCAGGTTACAATATAGATATGATTGAATTAGTATAAATGTTTTTAAATAATATTATTGATGTATTTTGTGAACTGATTATGAGATAACAACCTGTTTAAATCATGTGTACTTTCTACTATAATACACTACTATGTTTCTGCAACCAATTTAATCATTAGGTAACAGTCTATAACAATTCAGTTAGTATTCTATTCTCATACTGAATGCTGAATTGTTCCCTGTTTACAGAGCTGAGTGACAATAGCCAAGTTAGAAAATGAAATAAAGGCTGGTAGATGATTAAGAGTTGGCGTCATTCCATGAAGTCAACTACACCATAACATATTGTTTTATAAGAAAGTGTCAGAAACGGGGAAAATCCTAAATTCCAGTAGTTATCATCAGAAAGGGTTTTGTGGAGATTTTAGCAATTTCAATAGTTGAAATCATGAGTCAATTGAAGCTAGATAACCATGGAAAACCTGGAAGTATGAGACTCCTCAACAGTGCGCATCCACGATCCCGCCCCCCGCAAGATTCGAACCCAGTACCCATCAGTCTGGTGCGCGAGCGCCTAACCATTAGACCACTTAGCTGGCCGGCATCCAAAGGTGTTAATGTCTAACTTCAACCAATCCACGAAATTGCGCTACCGTCACCGTTGTCTTTAGTGAGCTGATATCTTACAACAGACCTGGTTGAACTCAGTAGTTATCCTTAAGTGAATTATTTTTATGCTTTTTTTGCTAATGTACCATGTGTCACAAGTGTTTTTCTGATTATTTTTCTTACCTTAGTAGATCTAATTACAATTTCTCTTGTTCACTTGTAATATTATTTAATAACAACAGGATATCAGTCACTGCCTAAATCACTCAATGGTGATATTTCATACTATGAAGCTGAGTGAAGTGAGTTAAAATCATACAGGAAACAATAATACCCTCGAAATTACAAGTAACTCTTGATGATGAGTAACAACCAGAACGAAACTTAAATTAAAATTTTATTGTAGACTACCTTCAATCATCTAACATCTCAGTTTAGTACTTGCATTTTCTAGTTATTAAGGAATAGTCAAACATTACACTATTCACTGCCAAATAATCAATTAATTGTAAATACTAGAATGGGTTTTGTGGAGAATCGGTAATTTCAATAGTTGAAATCATGAATCAATTGATGCGCACTGCTGAGGAGTCCCATACTAGGACGAAATGGCCGTCCAGTGCTTCCAGGTTTTCCATGGTGGTCTAGCTTTAATTGTAAATAATTAGATTACTCAAATTTGTACCGAAAATAGTAAGTTTATAGATCTGGTACTTCTGATTATGTAATCACGTGAATGATGACTCAGAATAAGTTAAGTACATATGATTATTTGTTTGATCATTTGTTATGGAATTTGAGTATTTTTAAGAGGATGAGAATTTCTCTAACCCATTGATTGTGTATAAAAAATATAATAAAAAGTCAGAGAATATATTTTTAATACTTTATAAGATAACAATTTCCTTCATCATTTCCAGTGGACCAGTGTTAGACCACCAATGAAAACCTGGAAGCAATGGACTGCCATTTCGTCCCGCTCACTAGTCTAGAGGTTAAATGTTCACTCGTGAGACCGAAGGTATTCAGTTCGAGTCCCTCTGGTGCACAATCGTGGATGCTCACTGTTGAGGACAAAACGTCTGTTCAGTGCTTCCAAGTTTTCAGTGGTGGTTTAACATTGATCCATCCATGATATCGAAGTAATTATTAATAAAATACTGAGCAAAATATTTATTAATTAAAATGCACTACCTACATCATACATATATATATCTTAGAAATATAAAATGATTTAATGAATAGAATATTAAATTAGAGTGATGATGAATATCTTGTAATGTCTGTTAGAAATGAACATTTTTGCTCACCCACTAACTTGACTAACATCATATTTTGATTGGGATCATGAATTGATCACTGTTAGACCAACACTGAAAACCTGGAAGCACTGGATGGCAGTTTCGTCCTTATATAGGACTCCTCAACAGTGTGTATGCATGATCTCACAAGCTGGATTCGAACCCAGAACCTCTGGTATCGCGCGTGAATGATTAACCTTTAGATCACTGAGTTGTGATCCAACGGTGTTACTGTCTAACTTCAACCAATCCACGATATTGCATGATCGTTCACCATTGTCTTTGGTGGGTAACTGCTTCCCACATGACACAGATTAGCTCCACTTATCACGACTTCTCATACGATATTTCTTAATTTAAAGGATAGAATTATCAACTCTGAACTCCATCTGTTAATATGTCGGCTAAATGTTCATAACTTAGTTTTATAAACCACAATAGATGGGTTTGTGTTCAAACCTTCATATCAACAATTGGAATTTAAATACGTTTTAATCACTAAACTATTATTTCATTAAATTTTATGCAACCCAATCGATACATGAATCAAACAATCCGTTAATTCTTACAATGAAATGAAATTCAACCGTTGAAGCCTAATTTAAATACCACTAAACCAGCGTATATAAACTCCACCACAAAGCCAGGTGAATGTTTCATTCTATATTTTTAGGTCATGATAATGATTCTTCCACAGGTTCACCTACGATAACCTTGTTACAACTGTTACTTCCTCTAAATAGTCAAATTAGATCATTTCTTCAGTATCAGTCGCATAGCAAAGCCATTCCAACGACATCAATCCAATAACCTCATTAAATCATTCAATCAATAGTAGCAATGGGTAGTACATACAATGAAATGACAACTAAATTAAATCCATCGAAACTTTCTACTGAATAATAATTAATTGTGCGTTTTTTTTTAAAAAAAAAACAAACAAACAAGCAAACATCCATTTTATTAGACAACTTACCGGTATACCATCCATGATGTCGATCCACTTGACAATTAATAGTTTTATAGGGATAATGTCTATGTATCCTCTGATCATCATCAGTATTATTATTATTATTTAATGAATTTTCATTAGAATTTTCTGGTTTATCTTTCATGATCATTACTGTTAATGTAATTTACTACAATTACTACAATAATAATAATAAAGAGATGAATAGGGTAATTTCCGAAATATGAATGGTTTTATGTGAATATCCTTTCACTACATTTTGTTGTTGTTGTTGTTGTTGATTATTAATGAAGTGTTTAAAGGTCACATTGTATTATTACTGCAAATGAATTTAGGTTAATACATTAAAGTGACCAATCAAAATTAAGGATCTATTTCATTGATTGACAAATAATAATAGTATGTAGAGACAGTAAGAGAGAGAGAGAGAGAGAGAAAAAAAAAGAAATAACTGATAAAGATTGTCTTAGAGGTGAATTGGTCATTAATCTTATTTACATTCAGAAGGGGTTTTTGTAGATATTATAGTAATTCTTTTTAATAATTGAGATCATGAGTTAATTGAAGCTAGACCGTCATGGAAAACCTGGAAGCATTAGATAGTCGTTTCGTCCTATTATGGGACTCTTCATCAGTGCGCATCCGTGATCCAGCCTTATGAGATTCGAATCCAGGACCTATAAATCTCACGTTTACATTCTTTAGATGTGAACTTTTTCTATCAAAACGTAATTATTATAAAATAAGTGTTAATTTTTCTTAAAAACTGAGTATCGTGTAAGAGATGGATAATGGTTAGTGGTGGAATTTAAGACTCGTCAGTTGGATGTACCTGTATCTTAGAGCTGATGTTCACTCTGGGACTTGAACTCAGTACCATTTGCTTCAAATGCCAACGAGTTATCAATTTCAGTCTTAAACATTAATGGTAAGATTCAAGTAAACAATACCAAATGAATTTATACTTCACCCCATTTTACAAACAAGTGGGTATCAGGATTCAGTAGCGAATGGTACTGGGTTCGAATCATGGATTGAATATCAATTCTAGGATTCATGTACATTCAGCTGACGAGTCCCAAATGGGATGAAACACATGTACTGGATTCCACTGCTAGTTACTATCCATCTTCGCCTAGAATGATTCTGAATAAAGGCAATATCGAGGCAATCCGCACAGTATGCAGATATACCAATAAGAGACTGATCAATTACAGTTCTAGACATCAATGGGAATATTCAAATAAACAATACCAAGTAAATATCGAGTCGAGTTATTATTTCAAATGAATGACCAAAATTGATCGTGTATTAAAATAAGTTGTTGCATCGTCTGGAGTCAATACAATGAAAAAGCTATGTTAGATGATTAGTTGAGTTTGATAGAAAGCTCTATTCGACCTAGGTTTCATGGCAGCTAGTATTTGTCTACAAGGAGTACCTTTAAACGTAAGGTACCATTGAAAAGCAACCAGAAAAGTCACCTTTAATCTGATCGAATCTCAACTGAATTTCTGTAGAACCCTTATCATCGAATAGTAATTAATACTCTAGTCTTTTGAATCGGTAAGAAACCCATTCATCCGCTTTCAATGGATCCAAATAGTCTGAATTTAATGAAACATCTTTCTAGTATAGTCATAGTCTTTGTTGATTTAGAAATTTATATCAGTTTATGGTGAGAACTCATAAATGGGACATTTGTGATATTAACACCGTTGGATGCCGGCTGAGTGGTCTAATGGTTAAGCGCTCACGCGTGAGATTGATAGGTCCTAGGTTTGAGTCTCGTGGGGGGCGAGATCGTGGATGCGCACTGTCGAGGAGTCTCATACTAGGACGAGATGGCCGTCCAGTGCTTCCAGGTTTTCCATGGTGATCTAGCTTCAATTGACTCACGATTTTAACTATTTGTGATTTGTTGATGTGGATAATGTCAAAGGTATGATCAGATTTATAATTAACTGATATTCATTAAACTGTAATTGTTGTCTTTTACGACACTATCATTAGATTAAATAATCTATTTATAACAATAAATACATAATGATCTTATCATTAATAGATCAATTTTGATGTGAATATTTGTGAGATAGGATATGTTGTGCAGTGTTTTGTTCTATTCTATATGATAGGTGTAAACCATAACCTTTTAAAAAAGGGAACACCCAAAAATTATCAATATTTGGCCATAAGTGTTTTAAGAGCAAAGTCCGTGTGTTGTAGACTGACCAAGTGAGTGATGTGAAGCTCGAACATAGGGTGCTAGATGAAGATTGTAAATCATTTGATAGGGTATTGAATATTCATCAACTGAGGTGATTGGTACATAAATTCCATATGCCCAGCAACCATCTACTTTGATATTCAATATTTATTGGTATAGTAGTTTGAAAGAAAGCTATGGAAGGCCAAACTAAACATGACGTCAGATCATGAAGTCAATGACTGTTGGAGTGAGTCTTGTAGTTAGTTGCACACTACTTGATTGGGGTACACGAGATGGTCTTAATCAGTGGTTTGAACCGTTAAGTGACATGGTTTAGAATGTATCCTAATAGTGAACATGAATTTGTTTCCTGTCTTCCATTGAATTTATTTTAAAATCATCTTATATCTTTTATTCCATAAATTCATGATTTACTGCTGAATCTGCTATGTTTGAAGGGATTACGAGATCACCTAAATAAAAAAACGGAATGAAGGATCAGCAACACTACGACAAGACAAGCTAAACTATTCCATTCAGCTCCAGCCTTGTTAACTAGATGGAAAAGACTAGGTTCAGCAGAGTAAAACGTATATTTCACAAGCAGCCAGAAGCACGAGCAAAACAAGCACACAACTCAAGATCTTTAGGAAATGATACAAAATAGCATACTAAAATGGGCACTGAACCAATGGCATTTAGGGTCCTTCCAAGTAGGAAGTACAATATGAAGGTAAACATGGGCGCTTTTGACGCGAAATTAAAACTTCCAAAATAAAATTACGAATATAAGACGTTTACCAAGTGATTTCCGGGAGTTCACCATCCTCAACAGAATCATAATGACAGCAACTAATCTTTCTCACAATCACTGTTGTTACTACTTTCACCGTCAAGTATTTTTAATCATTATTATAAACTTAATACACAGCTGTTAAATACCTAATTAACGAACTGTTCAGGTTTACTCCAATGTCTCGAAAGTTAATTATAATTCAAAAAGTACGCTAGTTGGTCGTTTTTGTTACATAAGAGATAAATTGATTGACGGATATTTATTGAAAAAAAAACTATCACACTATGCCGTTATATTTTAAGGGTTCCAGTTTCTAGTGAGTGAGGACGACGGATCTCCCCAGAGGTTGGAGGCAAGCCCCATCAAAGGATGATCAGAACAAAACCCGAAGTTTCTTATGGACAGACTTTCCTTCTACTATGGAACTCCTTCGCGCGAAACCGAAGGTCTTGCAGGGTCGTGGATGTGCATTTTTGAGAAGTCTCATACTTCAACGAAACAGCTCTCCCAGGTTTCAATTGTAATTTCCCTTAGATCGGTTCATAAACTCAATAAGAATAACCAAACAGTTGGAGGTAAACTACTGTAATAAGGAATATATTTGATGATATGGAAACCGACTTATTTGTGATTTTATAATTGTCATAGGAAAACTATCAAACCTCCAAACCAGAATATTTTGAAAAGTCATCTGTGTACTACTTATTTCAAAAATATTTGATTTAGTTCCACACAGAAAAAAATGTATTAAATAAATATTTGTTGACTCTTTCAGTATAAATGCTCTAAATCGTTAATTAGACCACTATTAATAGAGAAATGAATTCATCTTAGTAGCAAATAAATGCATCTACTTAGTGAGAAAACTATCCATATTTTAATGGCAAACGATACTAGTAACAAGATCATTAATGTAACTTATTTCTCAAGAGAAGAATATTATCCATGTGAAATATATGATGATACTAGCGGACTGCCTGAACGATTGTTACGATGTTCGACACTATGATCTGATAGTTGAAAGTAAAAAGCCACTAAACCACTACTCCATTTGTTAATCAATAATGTTCTTGATAACCTTGTTAAAAATGTATTTTTTTAAAATTTCATTTTTTGTACGATTAAATATTTTGACATTGACCTTGTAAATATATAAGTACGTTTCTTTTTATATTTAAATAAATGGTTATTATTTCAATTTGACAGTTTTTCCAGCAGTTGCAGATCATTTAATGTTAATCTCGCTCAAAATGCACATTCGACAACAGAGATTGTGAAGAGGTATTGAATGACTTCCCATTAGAGGAGTCTTAAACTAAAACAAAATAGACGTCTAATGCTACTAGGTTTTTAATGACTGTATAATTTAAGTCAGTTCTTGTTCTAAATAAAAGGCTGATTAATTGTAGTCCCAAATATAAACAACAGTGGATTACAAAACATTATTACCATTTTTACACTCATCGAACAAGCTAATATATGAACTTGTTGTGTATGCTACTTATGTTGACAGATATTAGTAGTATGTTACGCCAATTAGAAGTGCAATGACTATCAGCAGAGGATTGTATTGAAGAGAAAGGAAAGCACTCTAATTTTGCATTTGACAATAAATTGGTTAATCTGACTAAGTCTTCGTTCACTATAATAGTAGCTTAGCAGATAACACTTTGGATTTTTTAAACGATTGGCAGTGGACAAGAGTTTCAGTCTGGATATCAACGCTGGAGTGCAGGTTCACCCAGGTGACGAGTATGAAACAGAACGAAACTTGAGTCCTGGATCCCACCCGTTAGCTATATAACAAGTGCAATAAACCATTGGTATTTCTATTTTTATCCTAACCGTAAGCTTTCATTTGATTAGTAAACCGTTGCGATATCTTCCGACATTTATAAATGACAAATGATTAACTATAAAAATGTTATGTACACAAATATTTCAATTCTATACCTGTGTAAACTTATTTACAGTGTTGTTTTACATTTTATACTGGTAATAATACATGACTCTTTGAGTGCGAACAATAAATATGTGACTCGCTTTTCTAGTGTTGGTTGTTTGTTTGTGACAGGATGAATTTTGAGTGGACAATCGAGATGTGAGGACAACTATTTTAATTTCGATGTTCATGAAAAGTGCAATTTTCAACATTTTTGTTCAGCTAGTGGGTGATGTATATCAACAGGGACTTCATTTTAATCATTTAAAGCTAACTACATATATCCTCTAGGACCACGACAATGTGGCATATCCCGACTTGCTGGATGAATACTAATCGATAAATAAATTGAGTTAGAGCTTGAATTGAAATCCTCTGTGAAAATTATTCTCTTGTATGTAGCATTCATTCACTAAATGGATGGAAAATGCTAAATATTGTACATACACATAGAGAAGCAGATACACTGCGATTTCATGGTTACGTATGCTAACCCAAATCGAGTGTCAGTAGAAATTCATGAAACCGGCATTAAACACGATAAATGGTACTGATATATATATATATATATATATATATATATATATATATATATATATATATATATATATATATATATATGGCCACGCAAATATAGCTACTGTCAGGGAAATTCTAGTGACTGTCTTTTAGCAGCGGTGTTGTTTACGAAAACGAGAGGACAAGAACCGAATATCCGGTGCTTAAACCAGGTTGGTGAGCAAGGAAGCAGTTGGAAAACCATGATCCCAAACTAACGGTGCAGGAGAGCCTCATGGTACTAAGGAAACAAATGGCGTATGAAACTATTTTTGGTTATCGGCTACCACAAAATCGCATCTCCTAAAGTTGCCTCAATGTCTTGTGCATTAGAGCTCTAAGTAAAAGGCGCAGGGATTGGCTCTCTAATAAAACCACCTACTTCCGTTTGAGCAGACGAGCGATATTTCAGACCATATACAAATTCAAATATTTGTGTGTTGCATGTATATTTTGGTGCCACTATGTACAAATGCTTATGTGTTTAAGCAAATAAATAAACGAACGCAATTTATATCTTTCGTAACAAATTCATAAAACTAGAAGTTTTTTTACAATGTTCAACTGGTACTTCAAATAAGTACACTGATACAACTAAAACGATAAAAATACTATATATGCATACCAATGAGCTTATTACAGACTGTACATAGTACAATAAAAATTGGCATTTTGTTGATCGAAAACTTGTTTTCTTTTGTATAGAAGGAAGAAAGGAATGCAACACAACAGTTCATGTGAATACAAGGACTATGCAGAATATTGTAAGCAGTGAGTGACAAAAGACAGGAGACTATAAATCAAGAATCACCAATAATCGAAACAGGAAAGAAAGAAGACTCTCTTGAAATAGATAATTAATGAATTGGTATAAAAACGAACTGAATAGTTGAAAAAAAGCTTATTATCAGTAGTACTTAGGAAAAGTGACATACACACAGCCAAAGAAAAAAATATGGTTTAATTTACATATGGTTAGTTGGTGAAATATAATTGAACGACTGTCATCAGAAGTAAAAATCATCTGGTGATAAGAACAAATACCTACAATTCCGTCTTCACTGTATTATCATCTGAAAATGAAATAGTAATTGAAAAAAAGGAATACGTTACACTTTAAATTATATTGCTACATATTGCATAATAAGTTTCTTTGATGAGCATATTTTCAGGTTTTTTTTGGAGGTATTCCGACGACATAGGAACATGTGTTAAACATTGATTAAGTTCGCTTGCTACCATAGACACTAATCGTTTAAGAATATTACACGTAACTACTTATAAAACTAAAAGTAGCATGTTTATTTTTGAAGGAAAAATGGAGTTCACAGCTAAGAGGAAATTTGCCAGTTACAGTTCATTATGAACGAAAAATCGAAGAGATTTGTGGTAAATTTTCCGATGACTTTTAAATTGAGACTAGAATATTATTAAGTATTCCATTAAATGATTTACATAATTCCTAAATTTAAAATGATTTCATCATATAGCAATGAGAAGATGAAGTGGATCTAAGAAATATGATTCATTTGCACTGTTCATTTCGAGCAATCTAATCCCATATATAAATATGTCTGTGGTGATTTAAGATATATAAAAGTCCAGTTTTACTTTTTCACATACAGTTTTACACTTCTGTAATGCATTCCATTCATCTTGTAATTTAGATGATTAGTTCAACTGGTTAACTTGAAATACATAAAATTGGATCTGGAAAAAGGTAATGCTGGACTTTTACAAACTGAATCATCATCACACACTCATATACATATATTTGCATACATGTGACCAAGTTGTTAGAAATGTTTAGTACAAATGCATAAATTATGTGTTCTTATCGTTCCATAAAGATTTCATCATAATTTTAAAGACGATTTTCATAAAGTTAAATTTGGTACGGCTTCTGTTGAAGTGACATTATTGATCAACAAGTGCTGGGAAAATGAATGTTGCTATCTAGTCGCATTGAACTACTTATTTCGAAAATCTAGTACTGAGGAACTCTCTTAACACATCACCATGAATATGTACAGTATAATCGTATTCTATTTAAATAAATAATGACAAACATGAATTGACTTGTTGCTAAAGCAGTATACATACCAATTTTTGAGCCTTCTACTGGACTTTCTTTAAAATGTGGAGGTTCAAAAGTGGTTGGAACTGTGGAAAATTCAGTAGCCGAAGTCTTACTAGTACTTCTGCTGCTTTCAGTAGAAAGATAGACACGTTTCCATAATTTTTTAATTTCACGATCATAATCAACCCATTCCGGAGCGATACGCATTGCTGCTGTCAATTTTGGTTCTTTTGTACGTGGATTATTACACAGATCGATAGTTTTCGCTTTAGCTAAACTTTCATCAGAACACCATGTTTCACACCATAACCATTCTTGAGGTAATGATTTAATTGGAACCTTAAAAAAGTAAGTCAAATAAACTATAATTGAATCCCAAATAAATATTAAGAAAATACAAAAAATTTAGTACAAGTCAAAATAAATATTTTTCATCATTTCATAATGTAAACGGTTAATATAATGAACTGTTTAATCAGAGAATATTGTAAATTATGTTCATATATGTTTTTTTCTTTTGTGTTATAGAGAAGGATTTTATTATTTTATGAAAGAAATTTTCGATTTCAAGTGGAGTTGAATAGTGGCTAGCAGTGGAATCTAGAAAGTACGATTTGTCCTACTTGAAACCCACCAGATTGATGTACTTACATACCAGTATGGATGTTTATACTGGGACTTAAGCCCAGTACCAATATCCTTCGTTTCAAACACCCAACGCATTATGCACTTAGCTACTGGGTCCAGGTAACTACCGGTTTGTGCAACAAGGTGGGTTTTAGTTTATTTGTGTTGGTTGGATCTTCCTGTTAATATTGTGGATAACAATCGATCCATTTTTTCAGGCACATGGATATCCTGTGCGCATTGCAGCAGTATTATTATTTGATGGAAATCTCGAGGTAATCTGAACAGGATATGCATGCATTAAAATGCACTGATAAATTTCGGTTAAACTTTCCAATTTTTAAGATGATATTAAATGTGACCGAGTGACGACCTCTCACGAGACCGTATAACTGATGTAAGCCTACAGACTGCTTTTGGATCAAAACACGACTATTGGTTCGAAGATTGGATTACAAAGAATATAGAAAATTCATTCATATTTCACTTCGTTAGAGCACAAAATGCTTTATGAAGATGATGCTGCAAAGTGAGCGATTCGATGGAATAACCAAGAGTTTAAAGAAACAAAACAATGAACAAACAACTAAATTAAAGCTGCTACTAAGTTACTACGGTTAAACTGACCTGATGAATCATATTATTGGGTAAATCTTGATCTAGATTAGACAAACTATTTGGATCCTGACTTAGACCATGATATTGACCACGAAGTCGATCACCAGCAGCTAATCGACGAAATCTTGTCAAGTCGACAACATATAACGCTGAAATATGATATGGTCGACCAGCTAAATGATTAGCCCAATAGCCTTGTTTCCAAAATCGGAAACCATCCATTTCTTTACGAGAATCACAAAATGGTGTATAACCGTACGGAGCACCATCTAAATCCAGATCGGCTAATTCTTTTAGATCCGCTCGAACAATCTAACATATTGATAAATCGAATCAAGAAAAATATATACTCAATTCATATTATTCATTTAATAAATAAGTACAGAGCCTTGTTAATCTTGATCATTAATTTACTTTACATTGTAGAAGGTTTTCGCCTGTGAAATATTGCAACACAATAAATAACTTTTCTCTAAACTCATAAATATTTTATCTGTTTTCTGGAATTATAGCTTGAATGCCCAATCACTCCTAATATCACTTATACTGTTACTAACTCGACTACTCTATGATTTGCCCTAACAATTCCATTTCTCTGTACTAATAAATTATGGTAACTTGAACCGATGTGTACATTTATCAGGTTCTACTTTGTGTTTGGCTAACTGAAAACTATACATATGAATCATTTAACTCAAACGGAACAGTAATAAGAAAAAAAAAACAAGTAAGAAAATATTACTTGATCAGCATCAACAAATATAATCTTGGTCACATTCAATGGGAATAGAACATCAAGGAATAGAATTTTATAACCCCATATAATACGTTGTTTTTCGGTTTGAGCATGTAACCAACGTGGCCATTTATATTGAACAAATTCATATTCAAAACCATATTCTGCTGCCATATATGGTATAAAATCTTTAAATGTTGGTGAAAGATAGTTTTTAAGGAACCAAAATTTCACAGGAGAATTTGTATGTCGTAATACAGTTAACATCATGATTCTTTTATTTTGAAAAGAGAAATAACACAAAATATACAAATATACATGTTAATGTAAAGAATTAAAGGTGTGTTAATACATATATACATTTCAAAAATAAAGTCGCTGAGAAAAAAGATTTGGTTTTGTTGAACTTTCCTGACTTACGGTTATGTCTGAGTAGAGTGTTCTTTAGTTTGTAGTTCTATTACAGTATAATTGTAGTACTGTTGTTATGAGAAAATATAGTACATTTTACAGGGAAATATTAAATTGTTGTGTATGAAATTTTAAGAATTTAGACAATCAGTAGTCAAGATAAATATGAATAAGACTACCATGAAAATCTAAGATATTTATTTAATTAATTTTATCTTACTTCTGGAAGCCACAAATAAGATTCACTGCAGAATTTGTTGATTCGTGAACATTCATATTGACACATACAACAGATGCTTCATTAACTCCACCCCGAAAAAGTAATTATTAAAGTATTGTAGGTAGAGATCAATAGCGGCTGGCAGAGGAGTTCAAGATGCGCGTTTCGTCCCACCTTGAACTCGTCAGCTGGATGTACCTACATCCAACAGTTGATGTTCACTCCGTGACTCACTCCCTGTAACATTCGCTTGAAACGTTATTCACTCAGCTGTTGATTCCAGATAGCCACTAGCTCATGCGATGAAGTGAAGTTTAATTCATTTTTGTATTGGTTGTTAGAATTTACCAATGGGATGAAGGTACATCTAGATGACGAGTCCCAAATAGGACGAAATGCACGTCTTAGATTCTACAGCTAGACACCATATATTTCTGCTTATAATGCTTATGAATTAAAGCAACATCGAGGCAATCCACACAGGATGTACACGTGCCAATAAGAGACTGATTAATTGCAGTCCTAAACGTTAATGGTAAGATTCAAACAACCAATACAAAAAAACAATTAAAGTTCTTAGACGTGTTTTGAAAAGTTTGGAACCAAATGAGTGCCTCTTAAAGATAGCTCATAGTGATATTTGAAAGATATATTACATGAAATGAAGATATTCACATTCCTTAAATATTCTACTATTAGTAGAATATTAGGGGAGAATCAAAATGTTCTTTTTATTCTGTCTAAAAAGAACAGTGTATTTAGTAAAAATAAATGACATAAAGTAATTAATTATCTATTAGTATAGATAGATTAGTCATCATATCAGACATGGAGGTGAGATCAACTGACGAGTCCTGGATAAGAAGAAACGTATGTCCTATATTCCAGTGCTAGCCATATTACATGTATTATATGCTAATTTGTGTCACAATGGGTAAATCGAGGTAATAGTCATAGGATATATATATATATCCCAAGTAAGACTGATCAAATTTCAGTCCAAATATCAACAACCGTATAATCTAATCCATTTCAAATTGAATTAATTAATTATCTACGTAATGGTTGATTGAAAACTTATTATCGAAAAAAAAAAAAAACAAGACAAAACAAATGAACATACCTTAATAATCGTTCATACAAATGACCAGAGGCAACAGAGAAAATATTGATAGTTTCTTGATTTGAAGTACATTTATGCCAAGGTAAATGAGATGCAAGTGAATGTTTTAAACTATGAGATAAAAAGAAAATTTGAGATTAAACTGATCATTGTTAAAATCATTTAGAATAATGAAATAAATTTAATGTGAGAAAGGGAATATTAATTATACGAGTAACAGGAAATGTATTTAAATTATTCACTTTTAAATAGTTTACTACATTTTTTAAGGTGAACGCAAATGATATTAAAGTTAATAGAAATGTATTTATTGCAAATCAAAAGATAAGCACATTGTTTAGCTGTTCGTTCTATTCTACTTGATTAGGGTGTGTGCGATTATCGTTATCAATGGTTAGAGATGTTGGGTGATATGAAACAAAATTATCACAATACTGCAGATGCATTCACTCTTTGACTTCTCTTAGGTCCTGAGTTTCGAAATTACTCATAATTTTTTTATTTTACAAATTTATTCTTTATTTCCGAGTCATGTCACCTATAGGTAATGTAATACCAACGGTTCTACTGCTTATAACTAGAAATAGAAACCACTGTAATTCCCACGACACAAAGGTCGGTACAATAAAGGTGTATTGGCACCCTAAAACACCACGTTGTAAGACCAAACATGATGATATATGTACTGATTTTATATACACTTAATGATTGGTTGACATATTTTAAACAGTTAGTCCCTTTAAAAAATCTGGATAATACTTCATTGCAGATGATTTTGAGCCATAGTATTCAATATCTGAAATCATTGTTTACAATAATCATGTAGACCCCACTTAGCCAGTTTACACCTATTAACATGGCTCAGTCCACTTGTCAATGATTTCATAGACAGGTGGCTCATTTTCGTTTGATCGTCCTTAGTTTTCTTCTAAACTGTTCTTGTATCAAAAAACATTGCCGTCGAGGAAGGCGGTAGTTGAATATACGTAACACATGTCCGAACCACCTTCAGTAAAAACAGTATACAGTCAACAAGTTAATAATAAAAATATTGAACCAAACATCATCACCTATCAACGTAGTCAGCGCTACTTAAATGTCACATTGGTAATGGGAACTGATGTCATGAAAAGTTACACTAAGTTAAAAAAAAGTGAACTTTCATTCATATGCTGACCAATCACTTGGTCTTTACTATTAATAGTGATCTTAACAATTTCACCTGTTTGGTATGATACCGTGTATTTATTATAATATAGTTTGACTGAACATTACTTTTGGAGCAAATTGATTTGTTCTTTTTGTCGAACAGAACATTTCTTTCTCACTCGGAACAAACCACCAAATGCACTGGTACAGCTGAGGGTCAGGAAAGTCTTCTCTCCCTCTCGAAATGCTCTCACATAGCTACGTGTATACTGATACTGCCAGCGAAATCCTACTCACTACCTTCTCGCGGTGCGAGTGTTGTTTACAAAATTGAGAGGAAGATAAGCGAATGTTTGACACTTTAACCGGGTCGGTGTACACGGACGGTTTACCTAGGGGAGTTGAAAATCCCTGACTCCAAACCAATGATGCACATGCGCTTTAGAATCCTGAAGTAGCAAATGGCGTATGAACCAATTGTTGGTCACTGGCTACCATGGAACTGAATCTCTTGACGTTGCTTCACTGCCTTGTGGATTAGATCTCCCGGTCGATGGTTCGGGGAGTGACTTCCTAAGGAAACCATTTGCTTTATAATTTGGGCACCAGGTTAGTATCCCAGCCCTCACGCAAGTCGGATGGCGAAGTGTGGCATATACAAATTTGATGTCTCCTTGTACCAATGTTTATAAGTGTAAATAAATAAATTGCAAATAACCACAACCGATTATATCTTTTGTATTTCTTTCACGATTATAATACACATGACTACCTGACCAATTTTGCGACGGAAATGTGTCACTAGAAATTGAGCAATCAAAGCAAATTGATAGACTGTTTTACAATTCTTTGAGTTATTGTTGTTACAAGTAAACAACTAGAAAATAAGTGAATATCAGAGAGGACTAACCAATTGTTTTTTTTCATAGTTCATTAATCCTTAGCGTTCCATATTTACGAGATTATGAGAGATAGAAGCCAGGAAGTAGATATGATTTAGTCGTTGGAGTCAGAATTCAATTTCTTTTATAAATCACCAAACTAAATTGTCATGTTTCATTTTTCTTTAATTAACATTTGTTAAACCAATCATACACATATCTATTTATACAGTTTTCTCTACTGAATAAACAGATAATTAAAACAAACATAATATTTACTTACCCACTTAGCCAAGAAGGACAATATTCATCAGCATAATTCGATAATGTAGACCAAACTTCTGAATGTTTATTTAACCAATTATTTGATTCATCAGGACTATCATCTAACATACTTTCACTGGCATATTCTGCACGTTTATTAACAGAGACTTCAATGATTTTAGAACGGAAATTACTAATCAATGTGATAATTTCTTTGGAATTAACAGATGTATCAGTATGTTCTTGGCTACATGTAATTATAATAAAAGAGATGACAGGAAGTAGATTATCATTAAATATTTTTTTATTGAACAAACTAGTTCATTTACTTTAAAGAATCAATTTAAATTAAAACAAATCCCCATTGACCAAATGAATCTGTATCTAATAAACTTGCTTATTAGTTACTTGTTATTAGTAATCGTACTAATTAATGTACGGATGAAACAACTGTGTTGTGGATTCAGATTTCAATGCTTTTCTGTAATGATTTAAAGAGACTTTGAGAAAGGGAATAAATTTTAATTTAATAATTCACCGCTAACTTGTATCTAACATGCCATGAATCCACATTTAATCATATCTTACAATCACTTACATAAACTGTCTAGTTTTAGTTAAACTTAAAGAGTGAATTGATATAATCAAATATCAAATTATTCAACCCAGGTGAAGAAGCATGTCATACTGAATAGGATAAATGATAAAAGTATAGTATAATGTAGGGTATGAGTTAGCCAATCAGAATTACGATGACACCTGACGTATTTTGCGCGAAATTTAGGATAGAGTACTCGATATGACTCAATTAGTAGTATTTTTCCACTCTAATCCTTCCTATTAATTTCAACCACAAGTTTTTTAAGTTTGTAAATGGAAGGGTGACAAAGCATCGGATCATACCTGATATCGGTTTGTGATAAAAACCTTAACCCTAATTTGTAGACTAATCTTAGAACTTCAGCTTAATTTTTGATGCCTAACCCTAACTATTTTGGATTATCGCTGATATTAATTGATGACAAAATCTCGATGTGGTGATAACACTAGCCCGACTCCTAATATCCGGAACTGCAAAGAATAAACCGACATGTGAAGGCTGATTACTAAGATCCAAGCTATTGCTCCACTGCCATGACAATATTTTTTACTACTACTAGGCAGAGTTTCCTCATTAGCTGATGGGTCACTCAAGGTTATTGGTATATCATACATTTACCGGATAAATCAGAGGTCATTAGATATTTTGATACTTGATGTATTGAATTATAAATAATAGTTAAATATATTTCGGTGATGAAGATAGTTTTCCTGAGACTGATTGACATCGATTAAAGATCTATTAAAATACAAAGGGTATTAAGCAATAAGTGTTTCTTTATAGAATTCCGCAGCAGTTTGCACCTACAACTCGATACAGGACCTAAACCAGGGTACTCAAGTCTCGAGTGAATAACTTGAAATGATAAATAAACCAAATCTATAAAATCCGATGTACAAAAAAAGAAAAAATACATACCCGGATATTTCATAAAGTTTTTGTGATTTCCCTGCACGAATATTCAAATGCCAAGCCCCAGGATTGGCTTTAAGTTGAAAGTAACCCTGATAAATAAATAAATAAGATTTCAAAAAAATAAAGAGAACATAGATTCTGCTAATTATAAACCTAGTTTAGCACTAGTTGTTTTGACTACTAAGGTTCATTGATTTTAGGGCAGCGAGAAGTTATGTGGTTATCTTGTAACCTTCATTTTTATCCTTGATTATTCACTTATCTGACAATCAAATTATTTTGATTAACATTATATTATTAAAAAGAATTTAGTGGCCCGTTGGTCTGACTCTGATTTGATCGAATGATGAAGTTAACGAAATATACGCGCCGCCTACCGTCATACATAATTATCAACTTAATTTGCGTTAGAGAGTAACGTAACAGTACGATATATTACTAGACACTACGAGGGTTTGAATTATCCTGTTGTTAGTATTCACGACTGAATTTTCGAATGGTCTCACTTGACATAGGTCCACCATTAAATCTCAATGTTAACATTAACACTTGAATGTAGGGCGAATGCATTTGACAAGTCAAGAATAGGATGAAACGCGTATCCTGGAGTTTACAGCTAACCACAACCCATCTATTCTACTTCAGTTGAACATTTTACAATTAAACGATAGCAGCATTGTTTGCTTCATATTTATTTATATAGTCAGCTACCTAATGGTTCTGTCTTTTCAAATGAAATTTCGAGTCCGATTCTATTGAGCAAGCTATAAATCTACGGTCGTCTTAGTGACTTCAGTATTTTACCGAATCGATTGAGCCATCAAAACAGTCAATGTTGTGTTCCAATGAAAGTCGTTTATTATCACTATTATTAAATAATATATGAATAAAATTAAAGCACTAAACAATATCAGTTAAGCGGTTAATCGACAGAAAAACGATAGTAAAAATAACAAAATGATGTGAGCAATTGCCTAGTGATTATCGTATTTCAGTCTCAGGTTACGCTCTGACCTCACCTTTCACATTATGTACAACAAATCATATCAGAATACATCTCATACAATAAAATAACAACAATCAGTCAATAACGAACTTTAACAATTCATTAAAACCTGCCTTACCAAATTAGCCATAACAATTGTATCATATTCAATAGTAGTTGGTGTAGGACCAAGCGTAAATTGTAGTCCACGTGGCGGTTTCATACTCCCCTCTTCCACACAATGACCTTCAAGTAAAAGATATTCTAATTCGAAAACAGCTTCCACTAAATGTTGGGTAGAACGATAATCAACTAGGCGTAGATTATCTAAATCTTGTACAGCTTTAATAGCAGCAACCATCCAACCATGTGGTTCATCCATACCCAATGTAAGCAAAGATTGACCAGGTAAATGAGTAAAATAAGCACGAGGTACAATAATAGACGGATTGAGTATAGATTCATTTTCTGGAAACAATGATGGTTCCCATACGAAACGATAAAAACTGAAATAACAATTAGAAATTGTTATATTTTTAAAAGAGTACTGGTGTTCATTAATCTGTTAATTAACATTTCAATAGATAAACCATCTTTTCAACCCCAGTCAGTAGAGATTTCATCAAAACCATACTAGTTCTCCCGGTCATGATACCTTGATCAAGATAGAAATACAATCTGCACTTCAACAAAGTTTGTATTGATAAACGCACTTGACATTCACACCTTTAAAAGTGTGTTTATGATATCTAAAATGTCTAACTTTTGATAAGAGCCATGACCGAGTTAATGGTAAAATAAAGTCAAGACACAATTATTTGAAATTAAAGAGAAAAACTTTAATTAAATAAGTGAAATCATCTATTAAATTAGTATTTATAACTTTATCAGGTATTTTGTATTTCGCTTCAAAAGATTCGGCAAATTGTTATAAAAATGGTAAGAATAAGGAATAGCGCTATTCGATAAAAAAAAACCAATATTCTTGTCAACAGTGAATATACATTATAACGTCCAAAATGTATTGACATCTGAAAGTTCTCGTATCTTGAAGATATACACTTCAGATTATTTTTGTTTCATATAAACATTAAAATGTTACTTTATCCGATGCAGTGTAGTGGAGGCTAATCATAAGATCGTTTTGGGGTAGCGTGTGGCAGAACGTGACATCAAAGTTGCTACAATCGTCAGACAGAGTGAAGAGTTTTAATGCGTTGAAAGCGCAGAGTTAGCAGAACACTTGGAGACCAGACGAGGATACAGTTCAGATGGCAAAGCACACCGAAAGATGCAAATGAACGATTGAAGGCTATGTACAATGTATTACATGAGTGCTTTGTTATTGCTTATTGTCGTGCTTTATAGTAGTATACCTAATTATGAACAAGTTTGCTTGTTGAAGTAAAGAGACAAATAAAAATCATTTTAGTTAATATGGGGGATTTGTGGAGAATGTAGAGTTTTCATTATGCAAATTATGAACTGCTCTTAGCTAGACCACTATCGAAAATCAGGAAGCACTAGACTACTGTTTCATTCGAGTTTGGAACTCCTCAGAGGTGCCCAACCACGACCCCACATCAAATAATCCAACCAAAGATCTGTCGCATACGCAACTGCTTAACATTTGGAGTATTGAGACGGCATCCAATGGTGTACATGTCTAACTTCAAGCTGCGAAGTTCCATAATATGATGAAACAACTTTTCAGTGCTTTCTGGTTTGTAATGGTGAGCCAGCTAAGATCAGATTCAAATAATGAAAAATCATTATAAACAAGGTGTATCTTTACAATTCTATTAATTTCACATTAGAACATCTCTCTGTCATAATAAAAAAATACTGTCTACATACCTTTTCACTGGTAGTTCAGATAACGAAGGCGATGGATTAAATAAAACTTTTACAGTACATGGTAAAGAGTGCTGTAGTACAATCAGTATATGAGATAGACGTTGAGCATCACGAGAAGCCGGATCTATGATAGCAACTAATTCAAAATTTGGTTCATCTTTATTTCCGTGAATAATGAAACCTGAATGATTGTATGATACACCATGAAGAAGTATTCTATGCCCATTTTGACCTTTGTCCGAGATCCCATCTACGGAAGACTAGAAGAATAGAGACAGCAAAATTTTACATCACAGTTTAACTAGTTAATGAATTTGTAGTAAAACAGATCATTGTGCAGAGCATATGAATAATCGGTTAGTCGAATTACCTATACAACCTTTCATGTCATCACTGTGCTTACTTTACCTATCTTAATTCTAAATACTACATCTATTCGTTTTGTCTTAAACATTTCTTTATACTTTTCCAGGTAGTCAAGAGTTATCCATCACACTTCTCATTTGTAGTCAATCTACTACTTTTCCCTAACCAATTTTCAATGCTCTTCAAACAATTACGCAATTGTGTGTGGTGCATGGAACTATTAGACCACTTTGTTAATCATCATATGTTTTATTACGTCTCAAATTAACTAGAAATCAGACTGAATAATTTCAATGAGAAGAAAAAAACTAACCGTTTCAGATATGACTGAACTGGTAGCTTCAATACCTGATTGAAGCACTGAAGATAATTGCCAAGTGAGTTCAGAGATAACATCAGGAACTGCAGCTGTTGTGTTTAAAATTTTTTCCAGTTTATCACCAAGCTCCTTAGCCCCATTGTCTAGTGCTAAACGTTCTGCTAGACGAAAATCATCAGACAGAAACTCTTCAAACGGTTCGAATGGACCGACTATCTGAAATTAAATAGTGAAAATGTAGTGTGATAATAATCATTATAATTTCAATCGCTTGATTCAATATCTCATTTTTTCAGGGAATGTGTGAGGAGAAAAATAATCAACTCTTAAGGTGCTCCATCTGAGTTTAGTAGTAATTACCGTCTTGATAGATTTTAAGCTTGTTATAAGAAGTTTCAAGTGTTTAAGTGTAAGATCTTACATCTATGTATGTGTTTGTGTGCATGCGAAACCCCTTCGCATACAAACATAACAAGTGACAGCATTACTTTGTTACCCTTTACATTTAGCACTACTTTTCTAGCTATCTGTATCATGTTCATTTTTAGCTTTGTTTGCAGTTATTATCATTTTATTGTCTACAGATTTTGACCTTCAATCAACTCGTTGGAGATTTCACTAATTGTGTTTACTCACGATCTATATTAACATTCTTTTTTAGCGCCTGCCATATTGGATTACTATGCTTTGATTATTGTTGCGTGAATTGTTTGATCTTGTTGCATATCAGTGAAATAAAAATAAGTTCTCTGTTTGTTAGAGACGTTTATTATTACTAACAGTTGATAATTGGTAGTATAGTTTCAAATAGTATTTATTATAATACAGTTTGACTGAACATTACTTTTGGAGCAAATTGATTTGTTCTTTTTGTCGAACAGAACATTTCTTTCTCACTCGGAACAAACCACCAAATGCACTGGTACAGCTGAGGGTCAGGAAAGTCTTCTCTCCCTCTCGAAATGCTCTCACATAGCTACGTGTATACTGATACTGCCAGCGAAATCCTACTCACTACCTTCTCGCGGTGCGAGTGTTGTTTACAAAATTGAGAGGAAGATAAGCGAATGTTTGACACTTTAACCGGGTCGGTGTACACGGACGGTTTACCTAGGGGAGTTGAAAATCCCTGACTCCAAACCAATGATGCACATGCGCTTTAGAATCCTGAAGTAGCAAATGGCGTATGAACCAATTGTTGGTCACTGGCTACCATGGAAACGCATTTCCTGACGTTGCTTCACTGCCTTGTGGATTAGATCTCCCGGTCGATGGTTCGGGGAGTGACCTACTAAGAAAAGCACCTGCTTCGGTTTGGGCGCCCAGGCAGTATCACAGCCTGTACACAAATCAAGTGACTTGTGTGGTGCACATGTATTCGGCGCCCTATTGTATTAATGTTTATGTGTTCAAATAAATAAACAGTGGGAACAGATTTTCCTAGGTGATATGTAATCAGTTCATAATCTTAACAATTTAAACCCTTAATTTCCTACAGTTAGATCATACAAGGTGTTGTAATAAATAGTGACTAATTGTTGGAGAAAGTATTGTTCAGATATATTTTGGATGTGTACTTGCTGTGACCAACACTGCTTACGTATGCTACTGTATTATTTTGTATGCTACAATACGTCATTGTTGACAAATATCATTTTTAAATAATATCCATTTCAACTAAGGAGTGGGCAAATGAAGAATCTAATGGGATAAAACTACTTGGATCCTTAGAATTCTGTTACGCACATTAGGAAGTTAATATATACACGATTTAATTACGTAAGAAAAAATGCAAAACAGAAAAACTGAATAACAATACACGTAAAATTAGAAAATATATAGATGACCCAGAAGTTTGAGCAGGTCACCGAGTTCAAATGTTCAGAGTATAAAGGAGATATAAATTATGTTAATCTTCTAATATCAACTTGAAAATTTGGAAATTCGATAACAAAGGGAAAGACTAATGATATATGTATTTATTGAAACCGATATTTTTTGTCTGGTGATTGTAAACAATCATCGACAGCATTGAAAACGCTTACAATGATGGATCAGAAGTTGTAATAAGTTTGACTTTCAAGTACTGAAGTTGCTAATTTAAGTCTTGCTCCATATACATCGATTCGGGCAACTAAATAATAATAATAATAATAATAATAATAATAATAATAATGTGTTGGAGCTGGTGCTATGTCAAGCCCACATAGGTTATTCTAGCCTCTGAACAGACCAATCTATTCATTCATAAGTCACATTCTTATCTCGTCACTTATTCGCCTATTAACCCTGAATGATTTTATTTGAGTGTATGTGTGCTATTATGTCAGTAAATTATTTTTATCTGACCATAAATATTGAGTCACGCTTAGTTAAATGGAGTTGGTTCATACACCTTCTCAACTGCGTATTATGTAGTTTCGCTTCGCTCTTTCCTTTCCGCTTCTTTCGCTTCGCTTCCCTGATTTTCCGTTTCGACCAACAATTGTATGAAATATATGTATTCAAAATCCATTCTCGTATTTGACTTATTTATTTCTGTTATTCACTGACGCAACTTAAGTCGACAATTATATACGAGAGCAGCCGGGATGTATATTTCCATAAAAATCATTATTCGTACGATCCAATTGGAGTCAGATATTGGGCCGTAAAAATATTATCACTAGCCCACATATGAAGAGTAGAACTTAAAGCAGAGTCATATTTAATTAAAAATAATATACTGAGCTTACAATTTATGAAAATTTACTAAATGGTATTTTAAAACTTACTTTACCATTCACAACAACAGCTCGTTCACCGGGTTTCAAACCAATAATCTGACAGGCAATAGTTGAGTGCATTTTAAGAAAACTATTTCTATCAAATAATTGAATAGCATCATGTATCTGTTTGGAATCCATGCCCTGAATAACACATGACAAAAAGAAACATAAGTCAAATCTGAGATTTCTAAGAATATAATGAAAATACTTGATCCATGAAGCCTATAATTTTAAAGATCAGTATAATTCAATTCTCAAAGTAGTAATATTACAATGTAAACTTGAATAACACTGATGATTTAGTGGCTAACGAAATATTGACAAAGATAGAGCAGAATTTGTTGAACTTTTGACAACTTCGATCAACTATGATACGAGGGGCACCAAATACATATTTGCCACAAAATAGCAATAAGGCCAGTAGTAGTTACCACTGATTTGTGTGAGGACTGTGCTACTGCCTGGGCGCCCAAACCGAAGCAGGTGCTTTTCTTAGTAGGTCACTCCCCGAACCATCGACCGGGAGATCTAATCCACAAGGCAGTGAAGCAACGTCAGGAGATGCGTTTCCATGGTAGCCAGTGACCAACAATTGGTTCATACGCCATTTGCTACTTCAGGATTCTAAAGCGCATGTGCATCATTGGTTTGGAGTCAGGGATTTTCAACTCCCCTAGGTAAACCGTCCGTGTACACCGACCCGGTTAAAGTGTCAAACATTCGCTTATCTTCCTCTCAATTTTGTAAACAACACTCGCACCGCGAGAAGGTAGTGAGTAGGATTTCGCTGGCAGTATCAGTATACACGTAGCTATGTGAGAGCATTTCGAGAGGGAGAGAAGACTTTCCTGACCCTCAGCTGTACCAGGGCATTTGAAGGCTTTTTGTCTGTTGAGAGGATAATACTTTATGCACCATTCCACTTTGTACTAATTTACAGGTGTAAAAGACGTTCTTTATTAACAGGATATAGATGAAGTTTGCTAGTATTTAATTGTAGATATCATTGAATCATTGGCCATGAATGCTGAGACTATAGAGTAAGTAATGTTGAGGTTAGATGTCAATTACTAAGTAAATATGGAAGATAGATTTATCAGACTAACAAACGTTATCGACTGGTGTAACCAAGTATGTATAACACGTGTTCTAGTCATCGTCTACTTTAATATAATATGTTGGTTAGTAATGGAGTTATTGGTAAAAAACGGGAAGTGTGGATAGATTATAATATGATATCAATACACAAATACAACTAATTCTGATCTCTTTTCTATTTTTCTCAATATAGAGTTTTGATATTGTTCATTTGTTCCCTTAGAACTGTGCTTTCTAAACTAGTATAGCTGGCATTATCATTTGAATTCTCTAGTTGTTCATTATGTTCATTTTCTCAGTCACTTTACTAATATAGTTATGTTAAAATTGAGTCTATGAACATCTCCAAGTCACTACTTTCTACTAAATATAATGAAAACAAAATATATTAACCATAAAATAATAACGATAACAATGGAAAAAGACGAAGACAAAAAACTCACTGAAACTAGAAGTTCTTCTAAAGATTTAATAGATTTAGAAGTTTTAATCGATTCCAATATTTCTTTGATAAGACGTATAGCAAAATTACGTCCTGACATTTGTTCAGCATATTTTCGCTTTGCTATTATTTCATTATTCAATTGGTTAGATAATGGTGATGTTATATTGATTGGATTACCAACAAGATAAAGTACACGTGTTAACCAATGATTAGTTGATTTTTCCTCTTTAGTTAGTTTCAATGGGTTATATACGAAACCAATACGTAAACCCTTTGTAGAATGAACGCTACGTAGAAATGTTAATGCATTAAGAGCTAAATTGCAATCAATTTGAAGTTGGAGACGATGTTCTTCCGGTAAATTGGAATCGAAAATTTGATCTAAATCACCGATAACTATCCACATTGTAACTGGTCGAATAGATGCCTCTAAATCTTGAAAAATAATGGTAATAATAATCTTCTTTAAGAAAAAACCAGTATAAATCTTCCGAGAGAATAGTACCTCGACAAATATTATCAGCTGGTAAAATAATAAACAAAACTCATCAAACATGGGTCTGTGTAGCGTTGAGCAGCCTATTTCGCTTGAAGGGTAGTGAAACTACTCAGTTAGAAAGAGTGAGGCACATGAAACAAAGTTTTAGCCTGAAGCTTAATGGTTGAAAGTCGAATGTTCTAAACGATTCATTTGGCAGGCACAAAATGATGTGTTTCGATTATTGCATTCTCGAACGAGGCATAGACCACAGTAGAGGATTGAAACTACTAACGAATTACACCTGTTACTCCTCGTCGAGGAGAATAGGCCACCCAACCCTGTCCTGGGCAATCCTTTCCAGCTCTTTCCAGTTCCTATTCATCCTTTTCATATCTGTCTCTATTTCCCGACGTAATGTGTTCTTAAGCCTTTCTCTTTTCCGCTTCCCTTCAAGATTCCAAGTTAGCACTTGTCTCGTAATGCAGTTTGGTGATTTCCTCAATGTATGTCCTATCCATTACCAACGTCTTTTCCTAATTTCCTGTCCAGCTAGAAGCTGGTTTGTTCTCTATTACAGTATACCGTTGCTGATAGTATCTGGCCAATGGATGTTACGTATCTTGCGTATACAGCTATTGATAAATACTTGTACCTTCTTGATGGTGGTTGTTGTAGTTCTCCAAGTTTCAGCTCCGTACAGTAGAACTGCCTTGACGTTTGTATTGAAGATTCTGACTTTGATATTGGATAACAGTTGCTTTGAGGTCCATATGTTCTTCAATTTTAGGAATGCTGTCTTTGCTTTGCCAATCCTCGCCTCTACGTCTGCATCCGATCCTCCTTGTTCATCGATGATACTTTCCGCGTACGTGAAGGATTTCACATCTTTCAGAGTTTCGCCGTTAGGTGTGGTTGGGTTAGTTTCTCAGTGTTGTATTTGAGGATCTTGGTTTTTCCTTTGTATATGTTGAGGCCTACTTTCCAAACGTCATCTTGATTAGCGACATCAAATTTGAATAAGTCTTCATAACACCGAAACCACATATCGAATATAACATTGTATTCAGGATCGTAATGAAATTCAGAGATACTGTTCGCGATACCATCAACTGATGGTGCAGTAGTAGTAGGATTAGAAATGCTTAGTTGTAAGTGTTAAACGTAAGTTTTGCATCTGCATAAGTTTCAGCTGCTGCTCGATCAATAATTCCACTTTTGAAGGATCCATGTTGCGCCAACCTCGTCGCAAATTTGCTGTGTTTGAAGCGATTACGAGTTCATCTTGTCTGCGAACAGAACAAATGCTCTGTGACCAAAGACCAATAAGCTAGCTATTCTGATGTGTCCCAGCCCCGCTAACTAGAGAGAGAAGTCCGAGTTGGAGACGGGGAAAATATATTCCGCAAACAGCCAGAAGCCCGAGCAATCCCGACCGAAATACACTCATTTATATATTGATTCATACACCCATTTTTGATTAATAATCGGAATAAGTCACATATATGAAAAAATAATTCATACACGAATGTCGTATGTTATACAGAATAAAATGTCATAGGGGAAAACGAAATAAATTCTATACTGAGTGATCATCAAATTGAATTAAACGGAATTAATGTTGAATAAGAGTCGTAATGAGTAATCAATCTAATTTTGACCTTTCATCGCGTCATAACAAAGATAAATCTCATCAAAAAGTGGTATGATGTGTATCGCAAATCATCTTCGGTTTGAAAAACAAACTCGATAGTTTAGTGGAATATCATGTTCACTGTAAAAAGAAAATTCAAGATCTCCAGTTTGATCCCATGTAGACTATGGGCACATGTTATTGAGAATTTCTATCAACTTAGTTTAAAAAATTGTGGAATGTATCTGTTATCTTGAATGATTGGTATATCGTCAGACCATGAATGAAACTAACCTCAAAATGAAAAACCCTCTTAATCACAAACCACGTGATAGAATATATTTGATTGTCAAACATTTTCACCATACAACTATTTGAAGTAGTATTTATCAAAAAATTATAAAGTTTACAAATATAAACCCCGAGATCATAATAGTAGGACTTAGATTTTCGTATAAACATGGAAAATTTGTGTATAGCTGACGACGTGGATATTATTTTCGTCGCATGTATAATTGCCATTTATAAATCAGGATAATAACAAATAGACGGATAAATGAAGCATAAAGAAAAAAACTACTTACATCCATCTTACCTCCTTTTTGAAAATAGCGCATTTGATCCATAAAAGATTTCAACAACTGTGAAGTGGGTAGTACATTCTCATCGGCTAGTGTGTGTGTGTGTATGTATGTATATATGGATGGATGTATATAAATGAAAATGAAAACGAAGAGAAAATGAAATGAACAAATGAGGAAAAAAATTATACATATCAATTATATATACATGGGAGTATGTTTTTTTTTCAAGTTTATTATGTGAAAATAAGCGATTGGAATTTATACGATGAACTGAATGAGAAATTCTATCCATCATCTTTAATCCTACACCCACAATGAAGAATAATTTAGACTTCTACAAACAAGAGTGCAAGTTGTGAGAATTTCTAACGACTAACATTAAAACAACTATAGTTTAAATTTATTATTAATACCCATCTCTGTATTAATGAACAATATTTTTCAATCTTTCTTCCACTGTACTTCTCAAACCAGTTGCCAAACAATATGAGTACTAATCACATAATCATTAGCTTCATTTCAAGTTTGAACTTTGTTATTTTTCAAAATCCTATATCTTTATATATTTGAGCAAAAAAGTGTATACCTAGGTATATTGGACACATAATTTGATAGATATCATTTGACAGATGATATACATATCACTTCAACAATAAATCCCTTTCCTAATAGAAGTCAGTAATGCATCGAAAACCTTAATGCTTAAGGAAGTTAAATTTGTAGTAGAACAGCTGCTGAGATGCAGGAAAATTAGCAAGCTAAAAGCGAGAACCAATTAGATGATAGGAAAAGCTAGTGGGGAAATATGAAATGGAAGAAAGTTATCACAGTTAACCTTAAAATGTCAGAATAACCATTTATTCACTAAAAAATCTAGATAACATGAGATCTTCCTAGAGTAAAAGTAAAAATATTTTAGGATGAAAACATAGAAAAGACAATAGGTAAATATGGTTCACTTATGAAGCAGTTTAAAATTTAATAGAATATGAAGAATGACCAAATCTCTGTTTGATTCTAAGTGATGGTTATATTCAAAGTGTTCCAATCACTGAGCATCCCAGTAAAATACTTTATAATCTCTCTTACCCGACTCAGAGCAACTAGTCAATGTCTTACTCTACATGCAAATAGTAGGATATTTTATTATGCCAAAAATATTGTAAATGTGTAACATGAATGTGAATGGAAAACGAGAGATGTCTTATTAGTGGTAATGACATACAGCCTCGAAGGTATTAAAACTATTAACTGCATAGTACCGCGGTTAAGTATGAAGTGGTCCTTGAACCAGAAGTTCAATAGTTAAAAGTTAAATACATTCACTACTGTGTAAACACTTGATCACTAAGGACAGGTTCACATACCGGAAATAATTTACATTAACAACTACATTCAACTAGATATCAATTGAAAACTCCGCCTGTAGCTCGTCTAGGGTTACTGCCGATCCCATGCCGAGGTAAACGAGGAGGATTGAGCATGGGGTCAGCAAACCCATCCTGTAGAAATCAACCTTTCTAAAAAACGATAACCCGAATAAACAATTAAGACTTTTTAAACAACTGGGAAGAGATCAAAGAAGCACTAGCTTCAACGCGTCGAGGTTCTGGGCCGCAAGAAGCATCATTATAAGGAATGGATCTTCATCGAAACACTAGACAGGACTCAAGAAAGGAAGAACAAAAAAACAGCAATTAACGACAGCCGAACAAGAATAGAGAAATTCAAAGTACAAGCTGAATACATTGAAGCAAACAAGCAAGTGGAGAGGAGCATTAGAGATGACAAACAGAAACTAGCAGGGGAATATAGTAAACCAGAGAGACCGGTCAAAGACAAACAAGGAAAGACAATCACCGAGATTCAAGAACAGAGGAACAGATGGGTGGAATACTTTGACGAACTCTTGAATAGATCAGCTCCACTGAATTCACCGGAAATCAAAGCAGCACCTACAGACCTTCCTATAGATGTCACTCCACCAACGACGGAAGAAATTAGGATGGCTATCAGAAAAATCAAGGGTGGGAAAGCAGCAGAACCTAACAGCATACCAGCTGAAGCACTGAAGTCAGATATAAAAGTAACTGCAAGCATACTCCACATTCTATTTAGGGAGATTTAGGAGGAAGAACAAGTGCCACTGGCCGATTGGAAAGAAAGATACTTCAAGATATCAAAGAAAGTAGATCCGAGCAAATGTGAAAACTACACAGACATCACACCATTATCGGTAACAGGAAACGATCAAGATGAAAGATTCAGTAGACGCCCAACTTCGAGATCAATAGGCTGCATTCCGTGCACAGATTAGATTGCAACACTATGAATCATTGTTGAGCAATCAATTGAATTGGACTCGTCGCAATACATCAACTTCCTTGACTATGAAAAAGCGCTTGGTAGTGCGGATAGGGGAACTTTATAGAGCCTTCTTCGATACTAAGGTGTACAGGAAATGATTAATATCAAACGGAATTCGTACGACGGACTCACTGAAAATTCGTGCATGGAGGACAGCTGACAGGTGCATCCCAAGTGAAGATCGATGTTAGACAAGGTTGCTTAATCTCTCCCCTTCTCTTTCGTCTGGTGGTTGACTGGATTACCAAGACCTCTACAACTGGGAAGCGCAGAATACAATGGACAGCATGGATACAACTAGACGATTTGGACTTCACAGATGATCTAGCTCTTCTATCTCATACACAGGAACGATTACAGGTTAAGACAGTTAGTGTAGCAGCGACCTCTGCAGCAGTAGGCTTCAAGATACACAAGAGGAAATGCAAGATCCTCAAATACAACACGGAGAACACCAACCCAATCACAGTTGAAGAACATATGGAACCCAAAACAACTGTCAACCAACATCAAAATCAGAATCCTCAATACGAACGTCAGTATAGTTCTACCGTACGAAGCTGAAATTTTGAGAACTACTATAACCATCATCAAAACGGTACAGGTACTGATAAACAATTGTCTATGTAATATACTGAATGTCCGTTGACCGGATAAGATCAGCAACAGCCTACTATGGGAGAGAACAAACCAACTTCCATTTGATGAAGAAACTAGGGAAAGACGATGGTAGTGGATAGGACATGCATTGAGGAAAAAATCAAACTGCATCACAAGGCAAGCCCTAGCTTGCAATCCTGAAGGGAAGCGGAAAAGAGGAAGGCCGAAGAACACATTACGTCGGGAAATAGAGGAAAATATGAAAAGGATGAGTAGGAACTGGAAAGAGCTGGAAAGGATTGGCCAGGACAGATTCGGATTGAGAATGCTGGTGGGTGGCCTATGCTACTCCACGAGGGGTAACAGGCTTAAGTAGAAAACCAGGGGATGTTGAACAGGTGTCTCATCCCAGTAAGACTTGTCAGCAGTGTGTATCCATGGTCCCATCAGGAACCGAACCTAGGACCCACAGTCCTTGAACCAAATACACTACCTTAAGATAATTGTAGCTCTCATGTACAACTCGATATACTTTGCGATATTATACAATCATCAACTGCCATTGGCGATAATCGTCTTACTAACGATATAATTGAACTACAGTGCTTACAGCTTCTCACTGGAACTTTGGGAATTCTTTTCGAACTTATTCGCTGGTAAATAATTGAAATAATAATCAAATAAAAACAATTTTTCCAGGAAAATTTTACATACATGTGCCCATTGGCATAGAATATTCATTGAAGTTGATATACTTCGGTGAATTAAGGGACCTTTGATTTGAATTATCTTTCTGTTTATTTAATAATCGTACATTAAATCGTGGGACAATAGTTGCTGTCTTTTGATATAAATCAAATATTGTCTGAGAATTACTCATTTGACCTTGAAATACAGCTGACTGTACGTGCATTAATTCTTCCATGGACAGAGTAACAACAGTATCTTCGAAACCTCCAATTTTTTTAATCCCATCACTATCTAATATAATTCCGTTGAAAAGTATTAGTGGGATCTTCTTGATTGATTGGAGTCCAGAACGAATAAGAAATTCATGGTGGGACTAAAATTTAAATTTAAAAAAAATCCAGTCATAACACTTTTTGGTTCGCAGTGTGTTAATTACAATAAGATACTAGACGTGGGAAATATAATTCAAAGGAAGAAAATGAAATCGAGGAATCAGAAGTATGAAACAATATTATGGATCAACAAACAATTCGAAATCACATCACCTAGGATATTGAGCAGAACCCAACCACGAAGTTTGCATATATCAATACGGCTCATACTAACAGTCGGTAATCTCCAAAGCTGATTTTCTGTTTTGGTTTTTCTGCTCATACCCTTCTTCTAACTTGTAACTTGAAAAAGATGGCATGTCAACGTAGACAACGTTTGGGTATGTGTAACATCATAAAATTTGCCATCTAATCAACTACTTGAAATTTAAGCACTCATGAGTGGGTAGGAGAAATGAAACTTAGAATTGTTTATTGCGTGACGAATACTACAAAACTTCTATTCATAAATATGAAATCGTACAAGTTAAAAAGAAGAAATGTCATCTTTGAGAAGCCCGTCTTTAATCGCTTAGTATTCAAAAGACACAATATTGCGAAAATTTAAGTTCGGTAGAAAATAGGTGTATTCTCATTTTGTTTCAACGACAACTGAACCTAGAAAGTTATATGTAGAAACCGAAGGAACTACACCGGGGAAATAGAAACAGGCATATTTTCAGTTTGATGAACATATACCAAAGAATCTAGGACTAAATAAAATCTAACTTTTATTTAGTCGTTTGTCTAACACAATACAACTATCTTAGTGAAATTGTATAAACGTTCTCACTTTTAATATACCCAGCTTGTTATCTAAGCAATAAAATCAAGACAGAGGACAGACAAGTCTATTCGATTAACATTTTTATCTTAATGCACTAGTTTCTGAAAAGAATAGTTATCTAACTGTTACCTAGACTAAATAGTCTTTTTTCTATAATAAATTAGACTAATGTTAATAAAATGTTCGGTATTTTGAAAGAATATTTCTTTTATACTAAATATTTGCATCAAATTTAACTTGTCATTGTTATTATTTAATTTGTTTATCAGACACAGGTTCGTATACTTGGCTTTGAGTCACACTCCAAATGTGAGGAAACTAGTGATTTTATTGGGTTTCTCTATATATCTTCATATTATCCATATAAATATTACTGTATGTTAGAGCAAAACTTAGTGACGATCTGATTGATAACAGTATAATTCGCATATATCTGTGTTCTTCTAACCTAAGTTCTAACCGATAAGCACTAAAGAAAAACACGATAATAGAAAGCAAAAGAAAAACCGATAGCTTACCGTAACTTCATTATCATAATCACTATTACCAGGTTCCGGAGTAAATATATCATCAGAATCAGCGGTTGGAAATAATTTCTCAAATTTTCGTTTAATTAGATCAATACTTAATTCATTATTTGATTTTTCAGCATTTGCATAAATTTCCGTTAAAAATGACAATGCTGCCATAGGACCAGGTGATCCTAAACCATTGATTTGAACAGGAAATGGTGATTCATGTGAATTAAGTATAGTGGATGATATATATGAAAATATACGGGTTAATATAAGACTAGTTGAGTTCAATTTAGGATTTACTGCCCAGATAATACCAAAACTAAAAAGAGATAGTTTGAAATAAAAGAAATAAAGTACCAGCAAAGACAAATAATTCTATTAAAAAAAATACAATAAAGCATCAATATAGAAGAATTTGTGTGAAATATTAACAGGTAAATCGGTACCAAAAAATAGATATTGGACAAATGAGTTAAACAAATTATTCGTGTGGATCAAGCTTTCTTGACAACTTATCAATGGTTTTCACCATGCATAATTTCATCAGCTTAACATAGAACTGTTCTAAGCTCACTATATATATATATATATATATATATATATATATATATATATATATATATATATATATATATATATATATATATATATATCCGCCTATATTATTCAAAATATCTATACACTTCCTGAGGATCCCGGCTCTTTAGGTGACTTGTCATTTCACTATGTTTGTAGATAATTTCCCTAATTGCAACCGGTCAGAGACGAAGTAGAACCTGGTATGCATGTACATCAGTTCAAGTTTTCATACTCCATTAGCAAAAAGAGATGAAATTGTCAAACCAAATTGCAGAGTAGTTTTATTATTAGAATCATGTGTACAAATAATATCCTCATATCTAATTCATCTACAATCATTTGAACAATCAATCGGAGATCAGAAAACACAAGATTTCACACACACATACCTTCACAAAAACAGTGTTAAGCTTGCTTACATTGTTCCTACTCGTTTCCTTTCTACTCTTTTGTATATTGTTTTGTACTACTTATTTACATTCAGTAAGCAATTGTATTTCCAACAATTTTGCACCTATGTTGTAACGCAAGTCGTATTGTATTATTCTGAATTATTCACATATATTTATGACGTTTATTGTACTTATCATTGTATTTATCATTATAATTACTGTACCTTAATCACTGTAACGTTTAACCACAGTTTCGTGCATTTGTTTAAACGCAACAGTTTCCATATTGTTTTGCTCTTGGTTCGGGTTTCGGTTGTTCATAAACTGCTATCAAATTTAGACACAGCTATCAGCTGTCCTTTGTACTATCGTATGTTATAATTATTCTTTATGTTACTGTTACAGGAAGCCTTTTATCTTTATACTTGAAGGACGCGTCTAAACACCACAGACACCTCACAAGTTGAGGTATGTAACTAAAATTTGTGTATTATTCAATAAAGAACCGCTATTATAGACAAATCGTTGTTTTGGAACATCGGTTTCGCGCGTATCTCAATCAGGTCAAGTAGACGCTTCAATAGAAGTAACAAACAGCTTGTAACATTTTATAAAATTCCTTAAAGTTTTTGTTAAGTCAAAAACTTTAGTATATGGTTCAGTTGACATGTATCATTCTCACAATTTGAATCGCAAATTGAAAACACAAAAAAAGTATGGAACATAACTTACCGTACTGGAGTCATATGAAGAAGAAAAGATTCTGTCAATTTTAACATTTCACGACTTTCAAATGAAACGGGATCAATTATCAGAATAACATTATACAAATTTTTACGTATTCTACGTAGACCACCAGAAAAATCGAAATTGAATAATGTATGCAGAGAAGCTGGCCAATAGGCATAAGCTGGATCAGTTTCTAAATTATTTATATAGGTAATTGGTGCAGTGGACAAATCCAGTACAAATTGGTTAGATATACTATGTCTTGAACCTGGTAAATTTGGGTCATTTTTATTGGTAGCAGAACCGCTAGAAGAACCATATTCAATGATTAGCTGTGAAATATTTGAACCCTGAAAAACGAAAAAACAGTAGACACTGTTTTGAATAGATTGTACAAATGTTAAGTGAAATTAATAAGTTTTGAGAAGAAGATAATCAACTGTCAATAGTTTAAATGATGTTCTTTACATTAGGGAAATTAAATAGGGAACCATTGAGAACCACAGAACAGAAGGCATATATTTGATTCTATATATATTATTCCTCCTATTTAATAGAGTACATACTAAGCACTAACTTTATGATCGGTATGAGCTCACTACGACTGAACAATATGAAAGGTAACAATATTTTCAACATTTGATAATGTTATTAACAAAATGAATACGAAATGTGGTTTTTATAAAAAGTTTTTACTTACTACAGAACACGTCTATACACAATTTCCATATGATCTGAGAAAGCGTAAGACAAATCAGTGTATCTATCGATGATGTAAGCAAACAACTGTCGGACTTGAATAACTTTGCAAATAAGAAATTCAGAATGCATGTAAGTTAAATTAACAAACTACTGTAATACGGAGTGATACACTGATATTGTCACACACAAACACATTCTATACACTATTTCATACCCCCTATTTAAGATCCATCCGAGGACAGAATCGTACTGCTGACTGTAGAAGGGTGTGACAACAGTAAGGTGTTTCTCCCAGACAACCAGCATCTGCAGCGACGTTGCCTTCTCACAACAAAAGGAAGACGTAATAAAAGTTTTACCGTAAAAATGTCACACCTCAAAAATTTCCGTCTCCGGTAGTAAGGTCTTCTGAATTATAGAACTAACACGTCAAAAACCTCCTATAAGAACGTCATGTGTAACCAAGCTCAAGCAATTGGCCCTTAAACTCTGTGGTTACATTCCCGGATCAATAAGACCATCAATAACCCAGTTTCTTTTTCGGGAATCTCAAGAAGAAATGTTCGTACACAGTATGTCAGTCAGCTGAAACGTAGGACCAGGCACATATATACATCGGTCCAAGTTGCTATACCGCATTAGCACAACAAGATGAACACCGGATTCATAGAATTAGTCACATCAAAGGTAGTAGTATATAAAAGAAAGATTGTGTATAAGGATATAATACAGGAAGAAAGAATTAGTTCGTAGAAAGAAAGACATGAAGCGATTTTAATCTCTTAGTTTAAGGGAAGACAGAGAGTGTATACACCTACGCCATTGTATTTATTTATTTTAACACATAGGTATAGGTACACGGAGGCACCAAATACATATGCGCCACACGAATCTCAATTGATTTGTGTGAGGGCCTGGGTGCCCAAACCGAAACAGGTGGCTTTCTTAGGGGGCCATACCACAAGCCTTCGACCTGAACGTCTAACCCACAAGGCAGTGGAGTATCGTGAGGAGATGCTGCAGTCCCATGGTAGCCGGTGACCAACGATTGGTTCATACGTCATTTGTTCCCTCAGGATACTGGAGCCCATGTGCACTATTGGTTTGGGATCCGGTTAAAGCGCCGGAAATTTGTTTTTCGTCCTCTCATTTTCGTAAACAACACCCGTGGTGCGAGAAGGCAGTGAGTAGGACTTCCCTGTCAGAGGCTATAAACGCGTGGCCATGTGAGAGCATTTCAAGAGGGAGAGCGGACTATCCCCACTCTCAGCCGTACCAGGGCATTTGGGGGCTACGCCATTGTGATCGATCCTGGGCCATGTCACCAAGAGTCTCCAACCATTAGTTACGATAGTCACGCGGACCCCAAACAAGTAGTTTGCGTCTACTAACATGGCTAAGACCAGGTGTTAGTGACTTCAAACACTGATGCCACGTTTTGGTTTAGCCACCCCTAACTTCCAACTATCTCCAACATTGCGTGTTGTGGTAATCGGTGGTTGGGCATACGTAACACGTGACCCAACCGTCTCGGTCGATGAAGATTCACAACCTCATCAACTGGTTTACCACTATTCCTTAATACCCTGAGTCTAACCTCACTATTACTTACCCGGTGATCCCAGCAGATACCAGCAATATTTCTAAGCCATCTGTGGTCAAATATTAGTAGCTTAAGAGTATCTTCAACTCTTAATGGCCATGTTTCACAGCCATAAAGTAAAACAGAACGAACTGCCGAGCAGTATAGTCGTCCTTTTATTGATAGATGAATACCTCGCCTTCCTCATAGGTGACGTAAGTTGGCAAAAGCCAAACGAGCTTTTCGAATCCGTGCTGAGATTTCGTCAGACACCAACCCATTACAGCTGATCAGACTTCCAAGATAAGTGAAGTTGTCAACACGTTCGACTACCTCACTCCCTATCCTTAGTTCAGGTGTTGACGAAGATCAGTCCTGAAGCAACAACTTGCATTTAGAGGGAAAGAAGCGCATCCCAAACATTCTGGCATTGTTGCTCAGTGCTACCAAAAGACTCTGCATTTCATCAGCGTCTTCACCAAACAGGACTATGTCATCTGCGTATCCTAAGTCGATAAGTGGACCTCCTGGTAGGAGATTAATGCCCGAGAATTCAGTCGATGAGAGCATTATTTCCATCAGTAGGTCTATGATAAAGGTAAACAAAAATCGAGATAGTGGACAGCCTTGACGATACCACTTGAGGTTGCAAAATGACATTACAGTTCGCCATAAGCTGTCACTCGACTAGTAGTGTTCGAGTAAAGAGCCTTCATAAGGTTTATGTACTTTTGAGGTACGCCTTTCAATGACAGGCACTGCCGCAGAACCTCTCGATCTACAGAGTCAAATGCTGCTTTTAAGTCAAGAAAAACCACCATTGTCGGACGCCGATAAGTATGCATGTGTTCTAGAACCTGACGAACGGTGAATATATGGTCTATGCATCCACGACCAGGTCTGAAGCCAGCTTGATTCTCTCATGTTTGCAGTTCACGAGTCTTAATTAGGCGTCCGAAAATTATCGATGCTAGTATTTTAGACAGTATATTAGTCAAACTAATCCTTCTACGTTGTCACAGGATGATTTTGACCCTTTCTTAAATATTGGGACGATAAGTGATTGTGACCAGTCAGATCAGATTATGTCCAACTCCCAGATTTTAACTAGAATATTAGTCAACCTAGTCGCTAAAATTGGACCACCGTCCTTAAAGACCTCTGGGGCCAATCCATCTGAACCAGCTGCCCTTCCTCGTTTCAGATTAACTATAGCCTTTTGAACTTCAGCTAGAGTTGGAGGACCTACTTCAATGTTCCATTCACACTGTCTGGTAATGGAGGGTAGTTGTAGAGTAGCTGAAGGCCAACTGAACTGTTCTCTAAAATGTTCCGCCCATCGTTCTAAACGTCTGGACTGGGAGCAGATGAGAGTGCCGTTTTTCTCCGAAATAGTCTGACTTACACTTGACATTTTAATTCCAGTTTCTTTTATTAGTCTGTAGAGTTGTCTTGTGTTCCCTATAGCCGTCGCCTTTTCCATCTCTTTTGCTTTCGTTGCCCACCACTGCTCACGGTCGTTTCTTAGACTTTTGCTTACCTTAGATCTGATTTGTTTACGCTTTTCATCGTGTTCAGAACCTGATGGGATGAGTTTATGAGAATCCATCAGTGCAATAGACCTTGAAGAAATCCATTGGTTCTTTGTAACCCTGTGGTTTACATTACTAATTGATGTCACTGCTGTTTCCACAGCAGATTGTATATCTTTTCAAGCAACATCTGGGTCAGCCTCGTTTTCAGAACTACCTAAGTGTGACTTCAGTTGTTCTTGGAACCTACATTTGGTTTTCTCGTTACTCAGTTCAGTTCTAATGGGTCTTTTTAATGTGGCTTTTTTGCGTACAGTGAGGCGCAGTATGGGTAGCGAGGAAGTGATAACCACCCCCATAATTCTAACAGTATCCGAGATCATTTTATTTGGAATACGTTAAGTGTAGCAACGTTCGTATCAGGTAGTACGTTAGCTATGATTGACTGACTGACTGAATAGCTCATAAAACTTGAAAATTAGTCACAACTGAAGGTAAGAACTGAATCAATAAACATTTTCAACTGTTGACTATCATGAGTAGTGAAGATAGGGGAAGTACAAAATGAAGATACTTTTTAATAAATATGAAATTAAAAACTGGATTATAAATATGAATTAACAATTAGTACTTAGTACTTACTGGTATGCCTAAATCATGTAGTTGTGTCATCATTTTAGACTCTTGACGTATGACATCCAATAAAGCAAATATATCAACTGAAGATGAAAGTAAAATACCATTTAGAAGAAGTAAACTTTGACCAGGTTGTATACCGTATGTTCCAGTTAGAACATGCTGATTTTTACTTGACTCTGTACGAAGACTTGAATTTACATTTACATTGACAAGACGACTAGACGTAAGCAAAAGTAATGGATAGTATGTGGTATGAATATAAATTTAGAATGTTAGAATCAAGGATAATAAATGGTAGAGCTAATTAAATGTAAGAAAAATAATTAATGTAATTAAAATTTAAACAAATAAATATTCCAGTAGTTGAATCATGAGTCAATTGAAGCTAGACCACCATGGAAAACCTGGAAGCATTGGACGGTTGTTTCGTCCTAGTATGGGACTCCTAAGCAGTGCGCATCCACGATCCCCCAGGGAGATTCGAACCCCTTTTAATAATAATCATCTGCCCTGGTACGGCCGAGAGTGGGGAGAGTCCGCTCTCCCTCTTGAAATGCTCTCACATGGCCACGCGTTTATAGCCTCTGACAGGGAAGTCCTACTCACTGCCTTCTCGTGGCGGGGGTGTTGTTTACAAAAATGAGAGGACGAAAAGCGAATGTCTGGCGCTTTAACCGGATCCCAAACCAATGGTGCACATGGGCTCCAGTATCCTGAGGGAACAAATGGCGTATGAACCAATCGTTGGTCACCGGCTACCATGGGACTGCATCTCCTCACGATGCTCCACTGCCTTGTGGGTCAGACGTTCAGGTCAAAGGCTCGGGGTGTGGCCCCCTAAGAAAGCCACCTGTTTCGGTTTGGGCACCCAGGCCCTCACACAAATCAATTGAGATTCGTGTGGCGCATATGTATTTGGTGCCTCCGTGTACCAATACCTATGTATTAAAATAAATAAATGGTGAACGGTGGCTCGATTTCGTGGATTGGTTAAAATTAGACATTAACACCGTTGGATGCCGGTTCAATGGTCTAAAGATCAACCGTTCGCGTGCGAGACTGATAGGTCCTAGGTTCGAATCTCGCGAGGTGGGAACGTGGATGCGCACTGATGAGGAGCCTCACACTAAGACGAAACGGCCGTCCAGTGCTTCCAGGTTTTCCATGGTGGTCTAACTTCAACTGACTTATGATCTTAACCATTGCAATAAATAATTATTGCATGATGACGATAAATCATATCTGTTTGCTTACAAAATAAAGCCCTGAATTTCATGAAGTAAAAAGCGTAACATTCACAGATGATGCCATTGAATATATTAAATAAATACTTGGGATTTTATTTACTGACAGTAAAACACGTTGCAAACAAGCATTGACTCTGGCCATCTTGTTTTTTCCACAGCACACAAAAGATAAATTTAAGCACATAAATTAATGAATACAAATTTAAATTCCAATAATCGTAAACGTACAATGAAAATTGCTAGGAAAAGCAAAGGAATAGTAATAAACTTGAAGGAGAAAAAAAAGAGCGGGAATAAATCAATGTACGTTAGTTGATAAAAAGATTACTGTTGATACCAGATTACGTAATAAATAAGCTAACAACTATATATTATCCAAGATTGACGTTAAACACTTATTTCAGTTGCCTAAAAGACCCCTCATAAAGTCATGATGCCCCGTAATAATCTATATTGATTTAAATAATGGTCGGTATGTTTTAATCTGATGACTTCCTAAACTCTATTTTTATCGAAGTCCATTAACAACAAATTACTGAAGACAGGAGATGATTATTATTTTGTACTCTCGAAAATTTCAGAAAAGTTGTAACCGTTTGAAATAGAGTGAAATGAATGCAATGCATAAATAAACAAATATAAAGTAAAAAGAAAAGAGACGAATTTTACTAAATAATCTTCTATAATCACAAGTATCCTATAAGAATCACTTTTCAAGTTTAATTGTTGTTAGTAAAACCATATTAAACTGAGTATAAAACTTTTGAGATGCTGGAAAAGATTTGTAGCTTAGGTGAATGATTTACGATCAGTTTTGTTCTCTGAGGTGGAAGGTTTGGCCGTGGAACTTACATTCTGAACAACATCATCGGCACGAAATCCGAAAAATCATGAACGGATATAAGACCCAGGATCAAATCAAAGAGAGATACAATTAAAATAAAGTAGACAACGACAGGTTAAATGTCAACAATAAGCAATCAAGATGGCGGTCGACAGGACAAACTGCGAGTCATATGTGAAGAAATTCAAACAATTCACTCCTACCTAAAGTTTGTGCTGATGTTGTTCGGAAGAGCAATGAAATCTCCACGACTAAACGATTCAACTCGGAGAACAAAACTCCACCTAAGAAAAAAATGTCATCAGTGTTGAATTACCTTGCTCGTGCTGGTAAATTTTGACTAATATCACGTAAACTCCATAAGCCTAAATCAATATACGATCCGATGAAACCTTCATGTTTCATGTTTGATAAGAATCCATCTATAACTATTTGACAAGCTTGTAAGCTTAAGTCACGAAATTGCCAAGCTTTCAGTGGACGTAATTCATCATCTGTAGTCAATAAATGACTATGAAATTCATTGAGTTCTTTAGTTAACTCTGGATGAATATTTAGAAGTTGTGTAAAATTGAATCCTGCGACAATTGGTACATCAACAATTTTATCGGTTTCTTTTAATGATACATTATCTGATTCTGAAATAAACAATACATTATTATTAATATTAAATTAGTATCAATTAAAGATTTGCGTATTTGGGTTCGTCACACTATGCGTGCGAACTAGTGAAACAACCCGGTCTCCCGAACCGGGATAGGAGTGGTTTTTGAATATGTGACTTAGTGGCTGAAAGTCAAATGCTTTAAACACGGTAACACGACTCCAATATATATATATATATATATATATATATATATATATATATATATATATATATATATATAACTTATGGTGTGAGTTGTAAACCAACTACTTGGAGTAATTTTATACGAAATAGGGATTAGACCTATTATAAAACAAAAACAATTATATATATATATATATATATATATATATATATATATATATATAACATATTAGTAGTGATAATAAGCGGTGACAGAATTAGACAACGTAAATTCACTTCACATTACCGTTAAATAAACAGTGAGAAACCTATACATCGTATAACACAACAATGACAAGACGTACCTTCTGATTTTGTATCATCCATAGCTTTATATTCAGTGCTTTTCAAAGCAAGTTCTACACCATAACCATTTAAACTTGTCCCACTCAAATTTCGGTTCTTTCAAAAGAAGGTTAAATGAATAAATAATGATAATAATGTTACGACAACCAACGATGAAACTTGTTAAACAAATATTGAATATGTTTCATCTGTCATATATCCGCCTACAAAAACTAAACAGACTGGGTTGGGTAAATTTAAGTTGATTTACCTCAGAAATCGATAGTACTTTAATGTATCATGAACAGAGATGATATACTACATAATATAGTATGAAAACTGTACCACAATCGTACTACAGTTCAATATTGCCCCCAAATGCCCTGGTACGGCTGAGAGTGGGGAGAGTCCGCTCTCCCTCTTGAAATGCTCTCACATGGCCACGCGTTTATGGCCTCTGACAGGGAAGTCCTACTCACTGCCTTCTCGCACCACGGGTGTTGTTTACAAAAATGAGAGGACGAAAAGCGAATGTCTGGCGCTTTAACCGGATCCCAAACCAATGGTGCACATGGGCTCCAGTATCCTGAGGGAACAAATGACGTATGAACCAATCGTTGGTCACCGGCTACCATGGGACTGCATCTCCTTACGATGCTCCACTGCCTTGTGCGTCGGACAATCAGGTCGAGGGCTTGGGGTATGGCCCCCTAAGAAAGCCACCTGTTTCGGTTTGGGCACCCAGGCCCTCACACAAATCAATTGAGATTCGTGTGGCGCATATGTATTTGGTGCCTCCGTGTACCAATATCTATGTGTTAAAATAAATAAATTGTCGTTTAGCATCCAATATCAATATAACGACTAACACCAGGAGTATAACAAGGAAAGTAATGTAACTCAGCCAATTTGCATACTTAAATATACTAAGAGCTATGAATCATATTTGTCATTTTTGTTCGAGGGTTAGTAATACTCAGAGCTGTCCAGACAGACGTGTATATAGTAAAATAGTAGTTAGTCGGTTAGACCTCTCGATGTCTGGCTGCTAGGTGACAAGTTTGGATCCCAGCTTTTAACTACTTCGATATGGGTAAAGAATTTGCAACAGCACTAGCTTCCAAATGAAGTGTGGCTAAAAACAGAGTGCATAAATGTGTACTCGGCAAACGAGTTACATAGGTTATTAATAGGGGAGAGATTACAAATCAAAAACTAAATGGTTGATAACTATTTGTGCCACTGTACTACGTATACATAATGACAACGGAAAATTACCATTGATATACTCACCTGAAAATAATGTCTGAATGCATAATTACATAGACCATCATCAGACAATGCTTTTAAACTTTTATACCATGAGTAAAATTCGTGATGACTTAAATCTCCATATAGAATTACTGTAGGAATGTTATTGGAAGTATCTTTTGGTGATGAATACACTTTTTCAAGTGAAAATAAAGCTTGAAAATAATGAATAACACAACAGATGATAAATGGTAGCCTACTGATTTCAATTATATAATTAATAGACTCACGTTAGTTTTTAGGCTAAAGTCCATCATTTATGAAAAAACTACCACAAATGTTCGACAGAAGTGAACTTTGTTATTATTTGTAGATTTTCTTCCCACCGTTGTCATTTAGGAGTAAATTTGACTAGTCCTTAGGGTAGTGATTAGCAGTGTAACCATTCATGGGACTATGATAACTCAGTAGTTTGGTGAATAGCATGCAGATATTTGAAGTGATAGGTACCGGTGCTGAACTCAGTCATAGTGTGAACATCAACAATCGAGTTAAGGTAAATCTAGCTGATGAGACTCAAGTAGGACAAAATGTGTCTTGGATCCCATTGCTAGTTATCAAGTGAATACAGATTATGAATCGTGGCATCTCCTCAAGGAGATCTAAGGCAATGAAGGTTGATGAAATTCAGTCCTGAATATCAAGAACAAGAAAGTATAAATTCTCGTGAATAATAATGAACGTTTGTTAGTTCAATCCCACTCATTCTTTTCCTTCTGCACGCTCCTTCAATTTCGTTTCATTAGCTGGTTCCTCTTGTGTTTTTTGCATTTCCATTAACCTAAAATGATACGCTGCTATTGTGCAAACCATAAATGTTGACAACAAACAGAATAAATAGAAAGATCAGATTAAATTTATACTACCATCATTCTTATTAAACAACCAGAACGTTTGAATTTAAACACTAAGTACTAAAAATTCCAAATGATAATGGTTAATTTTACTCATTTATACAAGTCGGTGAGGACAGTGTTGCTTCATGCTTGTGAAACTCGGCCTCATTGAGCTAAGAATGTTAAGCGACTCTTTGTGTTTGATGATCGTTATCTCCGAAATATTGCTGACATCCAGTGGCAACACTATGTTAGTAATGCAGAGGTTCGTCATCGTGTGTTCGGGCATAGCAACGATACTTCAATTGGTGTCACCAATCTGAAACATCGACTTCGGTGGCTTGGACATGTTAAGAATGTCGTCCCAGAGAATTCCATAACTTTCATTATTTGCCGATGCTGTGACGGCTTGGAAAAAGCGGAAAGGTAGTCAGTGAACGACATAGTGTGGTAAAATGAGAGAAATTTGTACAGGGTTGACTTCTGTCGGTCCATCATGATTCAATCTTTGCGTTCCTACAGGTAGTTCAACAAAGTGGCTTGAGAGATTATTAGACAACTCAGAACAGAAGCTAGTGGCAGTCCTGATGTAATTCTTTTGCTTTTCTCATAAAACTCAGAGGAACTTCTTTAACTGAAAGAATTTTCCTTAAATGTAATTTTCTTAACTGAACTGCTTTTCCCATTATTTCTTATTCTCATTCACCTGTTTCCGTTTGTTTATTTTTTTATTACACTCACCTTCCTCTCTCTTTTCACATTATCACAAAAACCACAAATAATTCAAAGGTATAAACAATAAGGAAGACCACTCTTATTCCTGATACATTATACATTGCTTAACAGATTAAAAAGGAACGAACATAAAAATAATGCTTCCAAATTTTCTCTAATTGGATCAACTTACATGGTTGTGAATTAGAATCTACAGCTTTCTCAATAGATTCCTTGAGTTTGTCAATGGAAAAAACGGCCTCTGACCCGGCAAGAACCCAAGCTACTCCGGAGGTTCGGCTTGTTAATTCAGCTAGAACAGTCTCACGTGAACAATTTAACAAATAACTTGCATCAGTCAGAGCAAGTTGATGTGACATTTCAACTGTGGGTGAAAACATTCTAGATGAGACGGACAAAGTAAACAGTCGATTATGAATCTCTAAAGAGCTATTTTTTGAGCTAGTACCACTAATGGCCTGAATGGCAAGCTCTTTAACCCGTTTCTCCAATAGTCTATTTTTAGAAATCAAAAGGTAATCATCTGCAGGAGACATAAGATTTGTCTTTATGAAGTCCAAGTCCTTTGAGATAAGATCCAAAAATCGCCAAAATGCAGAGTTGGATTCACGAGCAACATATTCACTGAACGAGAAAAAACATAAGTCAGATAAATGTCACGTCTTACCAAAATACTTCAGAAATGGTAAAGATATATTAGTTTTTTATGCTTATAAGCACTGAGTCAAAGTGAATGAATATATATCGTTTAAGGGGCTTAGATAGACCAAAATACAGCACAAAATTTCTTCTGATGACAGTATGCTTTCAAAACTATAAGTCAGTGTTCTGAGAAATACTGTCAACTAGTAAACGACAACAAAATAAGCGGTAATTTTATGTATGTGAAGATAATATAGTTAAAATTCAAGTAGACGAGTTACCTGGCTTCTGATAACAGAGGTGTATTTTTCCATTTTGGAACCAAAGTGACAGAAACTCTGTTATCACTCAAACATGTATCCAGAAAAGTAGAATATAGAACCAGAAATGCCAAAAATGTGATCATTTTACTACAACAATAGGGGAGAATAAAGTTGAGTATTAAAAGTCATCAATCAAAATTATATATATAGAAACATTAATATATTTGGTAGTACAACGGTAGATGAGAGAAAACTAACAGCACATATAAATGTACCCAAACAAAAAGCTGTGGTTAAATTGAGATTATTCACAGCTCTTAAACTTTGTATACATGGTGTTAATGCCAAACAAGTGGAAACAAAAGGATAAAACTGTAATGTACCTACAAAAAAGGAATCGAACTCAGTCTTCCACGTAATTAGAAGAAAAGTTAATAATCTGCTGAGGTTAACAATAAGTGACACTTTAATTAATTCGGATACAGTGGTTATTTTAGTGATCGGAAACAAAAATATGATTGTTAAACAAAAGCAAAAACACCACCAAAAAATTGATACAATGTGAATAAATAGATCAGAACTGAAAGAAAAAGAAAGATTAGCCAGATTGTTCTCAGTTTTTGGTTGCTCACTAAGCCAAGACACAAAAGCATTCAACAAAATGGACATAGAAAGTATCTTTGGAAGACTTAGACTGGGAACATTGTGAATAACATGACGATAGGCTTCAAGGCGACCAATGAGAAGATCGATAATAACTAGAAACAAATCATACTCGATATATTTGTCCGAAACATTCCCACATCTAGGACAATGTTCCATCTTAATTATTTCCTCAGTATATTGGGTGTAAAGAGCGGCAACACGATTATTGCAATAAATGCAGTGATATGAGTTTTCTGACATTATATAATTTCACGGGATGGTGGAATTTTAAGAAGTTGTAATCACATGGAAATCGGATTATGAACGACGACCTGTAACAAAAAAAACGTATTGCATCATAAATTTTTAAAGGCATCCGCTAGATAGTTTTTTGAGTTTGTCAGGATCACTTCACATTGAATTTATTAAGTAAATTATTGATGATTCTTAAGGGGAAATCAAGATTTGTTTAGGTTATAAATATATTGATTCGTCAACGGCTAAGTGGTATTTGTAGTCTGATATATGTAACACAGTCAGTCAGTTACAAAATAGGACCAGGCACACATATGCATCGATCCAAGCTGCCACACCTCGTTAGAACAAGATCAAAACCAAATTGATAGAATTGGTCACTTCAATGATAGTAATGTATAAAAGAAAGATTGTGTATAAGGATATAGCACAGGAATAAAGAATTAGTTGGTAGAAAGATATAAAGCGACTTTAATCTCAGTGTTTGAGGGAGGACAAAGAGTGTATACACCTACGCCATTGTGATTGATCCTGAACCACGTCACACAGTCTCCAACCATTAGTTACGATAGTCACGCGGACCCCAAACAAGTAGTTTGCGTCTACTAACATGGCTAAGACCAGATGTTAGTGACTTCAAACACTGATGCCACGTTTTGGTTTAGCCACCCCTAACTTCCAACTATCTCCAACATTGCGTGTTGTGGTAATCGGTGGTTGGGCATACGTAACACGTGACCCAACCGTCTCGGTCGATGAAGATTCACAACCTCATCAACTGGTTTACCACTATTCCTTAATACCCTGAGTCTAACCTCACTATTACTTACCCGGTGATCCCAGCAGATACCAGCAATATTTCTAAGCCATCTGTGGTCAAATATTAGTAGCTTAAGAGTATCTTCAACTCTTAATGGCCATGTTTCGCAGCCATAAAGTAAAACAGAACGAACTGCCGAGCAGTATAGTCGTCCTTTTATTGATAGATGAATATCTCGCCTTCCTCATAGGCGACGTAAGTTGGCAAAAGCCAAACGAGCTTTTCGAATCCGTGTTGAGATTTCGTCAGACACCAACCCATTAGAGCTGATCAGACTTCCAAGATAAGTGAAGTTGTCAACACGTTCGACTACCTCACTCCCTATCCTTAGTTCAGGTGTTGACGAAGGTCAGTCCTGAAGCAACAACTTGCATTTAGAGGGAAAGAAGCGCATCCCAAACATTCTGGCATTGTTGCTCAGTGCTACCAAAAGACTCTGCATTTCATCAGCGTCTTCACCAAACAGGACTATGTCATCTGCGTATCCTAAGTCGATAAGTGGACCTCCTGGTAGGAGATTAATCCCCGAGAATTCAGTCGATGAGAGCATTATTTCCATCAGATCTATGGTGAAGTTGAATAAAAATGGAGAAAGTGGACAGCCTTGACAGGCATCACTTGAGGTTGCAAAATGACATTACAGTTCGCCATATGCTCTGAATCGACTGGTAGTGTTCTAGTGAAGAGCGTTCACAATGTTTATGTACTTCTCAGGAACACCTTTCAATGTAGTACAGGTTAACAATTGTTTCATATTAGGGACACTAGTTCAACTGGATACGAGCTTCACAAAATTCCGCTAGGCCAGTTGACTAAGTTAAACTTGCCCCCAAATGCCCTGGTACGGCTGAGAGTCGGGAGAGTCCGCTCTCCCTCTCGAAATGCTCTCACATGGCCACGCGTATATAGCCTCTGACAGGGAAGTCCTACTCACTGCCTTCTCGCACCACGGGTGTTGTTTACAAAAATGAGAGGACGAAAAGCGAATGTCTGGCGCTTTAACCGGATCCCAAACCAATGGTGCACATGGGCTCCAGTATCCTGAGGGAACAAATGGCGTATGAACCACTCGTTGGTCACCGGCTACATTGGGACTGCATCTCCTCACGATGCTCCACTGCCTTGTGGGTCAGACGTTCAGGTCAAAGGCTCGGGGTGTGGCCCCCTAAGAAAACCACCTGCTTCGGTTTGGGCACCCGGGCAGTTTCACAGCCCTCACACAAATCAATTGAGATTTGTGTGGCGCATATGTATTTGGTGCCTCCCTGTACCTATACTTATGTGTTAAAATAAATAAATAAATTAAACTTATGCGCAGGTTTATCTAGTCAACTTTTAGCTACGCTCTTATCAGGTAAAAGATAACTTTGGATTATGTACGAGTTCTGAAGGTAAACAGGAAATCAGATTTTATTGTTCATTATGCCAAAACTTGGAACTCCGTACAGGCTATTACCACCTATAATATATTGAGTTAAAAAACTAACTGAATAATACATACTTCAACCACTTTTTGCAGTAAAATCTTGGTGGGAGCTCCATAAAAATGAACCGGAAAGAGGAAAAAGGATCATATTATAGATATTAAATACACTAGGTCTGAAGAAAAAATCAGGAGATTCCAGGTAGGTTGGTGGGAATATAAGCTTTCACCGGCTGAGGTGACTGGAATATGTAATAAACATCCTGGTCGCTCGGTTGTTCGCCCTTTCTAGCTGATCAAGGTCATTTTTCGGTTTGCTCTACCAACTTATAATGTGATTTTAAGACTTCCGGTACACATAGACATGAGGATTTTACTGATCAACAACGACACAAGAGTCCCGAGTTGGGTCAAAAACATTGATACTATATAATCCATAAGACGAAATAAAAAAGAACATTGTCAGTTGTCACCTAACAATAAGGCGATTTTGAAAAAATTAAGACGGGTGATACTGAAGCAAAAAAGGACACATAAGTACTAGTCCTGTTAAAAGATTAGAAATGAAACAAGAGAAGCATGCTCATTCGAGCACGTCTTTAGCACGTGTCTTGATTACCATAAGATAGTGCATTGACGAGTTAAAAATCAAACATAATTGTGATTAAAAAAACGTGAAAGGTGGTAAATAAACAGCAAAGCCTTATTGGTAACATAAACACTGAGACCCAACCAAAAACAGCAATATGTAAATTATTCATAACTGCCGCACTGACGTGTAACAAGACAAACGACTGATGAATCCCCAAAGCTGTCATAAAGGTGTAAAGTAGTATCTGAATAAATCTAACCATTCGATTTAACAGCTGAAATAAAGCAAACTTGAGGTAATCCGTTAAGTGAATGTGTGTATTCTGTATACATGGAAGGGGTAGTTATGAGAGTAGTGTAGCTCTAAATTCTGTCTGTCGATCTTCGTTAATCAGGTTAGTAAGTTATTTGATCTATTTTGATACATGGAGGAAATATGAGGTTTCTTAAGGAGCGTTGAGGAAGTGGATGATACCATCCATCTAAGTATGGAGCACCAGACATTAACCACTCAGTAAGAACAACAGAAATGTAGCCCGAGTTTATTCGATCTCAGTTCATTTTTGTGATGCTTTCGGAGGGTACTAGTCCTAGACAGGCAAAAAACAGTACATATTCATATTCAAGTAGTCTTACAAATTTCGTATGTTAATTTAGTATTAAATACTTCCTTTTGACTCCATTGATTAACATATGACGATTCTAATGAAATTGTAGGGCCAGTGAAATTCCACTGAGCCCTAGCCAAATCATCCGGCAGTTGGGTCATTGGATATCGAACAAATCATCAATCCTAGTCGAGGTCAAGGACAGCCAACACGCATCAATTAATCGTACGTCATGCACTGGCCCATGCGGCAGTGGTCTTACCTTCGCTTGTATCTACTTTAACTAATATATTTCAGTAATAACGTCCTCTGTGTTGTACAGTCTTCAAAGCATCTATAGTACCTTGATACGTCAATGAGGTAGTCTATGTATGGTGCTGATCACGAGGCGTGACTTCGACACTAGCTAGTTCGTCACACCATTCCCGTCTAACTCGAGTAGGCTTTCGATCATTCGACATAGATCATCTACGCTGGTGATCTACGAATTGTAGACCTGTAGAGCGAATGAGACATTGCTAAATACTAACCAGATCGTCGATAAGGCTACATACTTTCAAAGTGAGAAAACTGATCACTAGACATTGGGATGTTTGCTGAATATTGTCAAGGTCAAGGGTGGCCAGTCTGAGGAAATCTAAGAGTTCCAGTGATAAGCCGTGACCAATGGGACAAAACCGTATCAAGGTGAGGAAGGTAGCCACTGAAGACAACGGAAGATATTTATGCAATATCTTAGACTGATTAATAATAGACTTAATCATTATTGGATTATTTAATTTCCTAGAGGTTAGTCATTCGTTCGTGTGACCGTATGTCTTGGGTTCGATTTCTTGTAGCAAGATGGTGTATGCATGCTGCTGAGGAGTCCCATACTATGGAGCAAAGGCAATCCGGTGGTTCCAGGTTAACAGTGGTTGTCCAAGTTGGACCAATTTATGATTCCAATGGAATAAAATAAGTTGGGTATAAGATTGTGTTTTGGAAACCTATATTTTTGAACACTTGTTCAAGAAGACTGACTATGAAGGAACCAGACAGGAGAAGCACTTACAACCTACTGACAATATTTGAGTATAGGTAATGTTAAATATGAAAATAAACTACGCATAAAATACGAAATATTAAAAAGGCGCGTACAAAGCACCCTCTTCTTTATGGAAAACTCAGTACAATTTAATAGGTTAGAAATGTCACATGAAGACATGTCTGGACAGGACACATTTGGGCTAGTGGTAAAATAATATATTTAATGTAAAAAAAGGAGGTAAACAGAGTAACCACGCGTTTATGAAAAGCCATGTAGTCTTCATTACATATAGCCCTATCAAGGTTTATTGACATTATTCAAGTTTTTAACGGCTAACGTAAATCGTCTTGTTCACCATATATTCAGCTTCAAGGATCGTGTGGTTAGGAACCCGTGTGACTTCACTGTCATTACAATCTCCTAGGTCATGTCCAAGTCACATCTCGTGATCAATACTTAGCCCAACTTATCCCATAACTCCTCCTGTAGCTCTTCTAAGGTTACTGCTGGTCCCCAGACCATGTAAGGAAGGAGCATAGAGCATAGAGTCAGAGACCCCATACCATAGAAAACAACCTTGTTAAAAAAACGCTAGCCAGAATGAACAGTTTAAACCATGTGAACTCCGCTCTCCAAGTTGAAGTAAGAATTAAGACGCCTCGTCATGAAGGCCGAGATTATTCAAAAATCACGAGTCCGATGCCCCTTCTGATAACCAGAGTAAAAGTTAACATAGGTATATGGGACGTACGGACAATGTGAGAGACCTGAAGGACCGATCAAATACTGAGGAAATGACGAGATACAGTTTATAGTGCTTAGGATCAATGAAGGCCTTTTGACCCTAACTGGAAAGAAAAGAACAGATTCGGGGAAAATACTTCTGTGCTTCAGTCACGAAGAAGAAAATTCTCCTCACACTGATGGAGTTGCTCTGATGCTGTTCAAACAAGCACGAAATGCACTTATAGTATGGAAATCTCATGGACCAAGTGTTATAACTTGTGCCGTGTCGTATTGACGTATACTGTATTGATACTGTCAATTACAGAACCGTCAATTATCGACCGGACCAATGACACATAAGACCGGTGCGAGCAGTCTGGTGTTCTTATCGGTCCTGCTTCCCGCCTAGCCCAGCCAGTTGAGTACAGAGCACTAATCTCAGCCTCTGCAATATGAATCATTTATCTCAAACATACTAGGTTTATACACCAACCAAACAGACTACATCGTACCATAAAATACAAAATGACATATGTACAAGAATTAGCCAAAAGTGGCTGTGAATGAGGGAGGTAGTAATTGATAGACTAGGTATAACTCAAGAATGGTAAATCGTATAATAATAGTTCATAGGTCAAATTAAAGCCCATAATAAGAGGGAAACTAATATGAATATTTTAGTTATTTAACAATTATACGATAAAAGTATACGCATAGTTATAGTCTAGAAATAGATCCCAACAGTTACCACTCATTATTCTCATCGGGGTATTACACGAAGGATAATCAAATTATCAATCAAAAACAGAAAAAAGGGAGTTACAGTGAATGTTGTAGCGGTAAATAAAATCCCCAAAATAAATAGCTCTGTAGGTTTTCGACATTGGATACTGACCACTTTAGTTTTAATGGACTCATCTAGCTAAAGGCGCTCGGTCATGCATCCGTACCAGATCACGTGTGGAAACGCTGTGCTCAACATCTACTGCAATCGCTAGCCAGACTAGTTCAGACGATACTTGACATATTGATAGCTTATCAAATATATCTTCGAACCTCCTCTCTCCTGTCTTTTGATTTCACTTGATGGGTACGCTTCATATTAGGTGTTACTGGTTGTCAAACTCCGAATACCTGTGGCGTCTTCAATGTTATCCAACGTTATTCATCCACCAATGATAGCAGTGAAGAAGATAGATATCAGTTCTATGAGAAGCTATAGTGCTCAGGAAATGACCTGATCATCCTGATGAAAAACTTGAACTCCAAATTCGCAATGGATAACAGGGTATGAAGATATAAGACGACATGGGCTGAAGGAAAGGAATGAGAATGGAGAGAGATTTGCAAATTTCTGTGCATCGACAAAATGGTTATATGCAACATAATATTCCCGCACAAACGCACACAAAAAGATACAATAGTGTTACATGATCACACTACAGAGAATTATATCGATTATGCCTGCATTAATAATAATTACAGGTCAATAGGAGTGTAACAACAGCCTGTACATCGGTAGGCCTCGACATTTATAAGGTGTAGCGGTAAATAATTCCTCAAAATAAATAGCTCTGTAAGTTTTCGACATTGGATGCTGACAACAGTTTTAGTGGACTCATCTAGCTGAAGGCTCTCGGTCAAGCATCCGCACCAGATCACGTGTGAGAACGCCGTGCTCAACATCTACCACAATCGCTAGCCAGATTAGTGCAAACGATCCTCGATATATTGATAGCTTATCAAATATATCTTTGATCTCCTCGCTTCTGTCTAAAAGAGGCTGAAATAGCGTCGATAAAAAAAGGGAGACAGCCATTTATGTATCATAACACTGTTTTTATACTTTATTTTATAACTACACATGTCCCCATAGTCTCAGTTTCTTCCTGAACCACCTCCATTTGTCAGTTATTTATCCACTCACACCTTGTTTACACTTATTTTCTTTAACTTATTAGGATGCTCCTGCTTACTAAATACTTTAATAAAAGAGAATCAGAGTGAGTAGTCATACATTAACTATTTCTTCATGAACATTGTCTGTTCTGCTTCTCGCCCTTTTTTATTTTCTTCTTTTTCTTGCACCATTTTTCAGCCCCCCTGAGATACGGAACGGGTGACCTGGTCCTGCACCATCCTTAAAGCCTCAAATATTACAAAGGGATATAAGATTGCGATTTCTAGAAGCCCTCAACTGCACATGAATCTATTATTGACCATCAGTTGCACGTTGCAACGCAACTTTCATGAAGCGCGCCAGCTGTGATACTGTCTACAACCATTCCACATTCATATCTTATAAATTATCGACCGAGCTGAGTAATTTACTACAGTTGGAATTTGTATCATTTGTAACAATTTGATCTTGCCAGTAAACTGGCATGCCTCATGTAACAAAATGTTATTTGAGAATAAATTATTATTACTATTACTATTTTTGATTTTACTTGGTGGGTGCACTTCATATAAGGTGTTGCTGGTTAAAGCGTTGCCAAACTCCGAATACCTGTGGCATCTTCAATGGGAAAGGCAAGATTATTAAATGCAACACGCAGGACTCCAACCTAATCACGCTTGATGGAGAAACTTCTAAAGCGGTGGAAACGTTCACATGCCTGGACAGCACCATCAATGAACAAGGAGGGTCTGATGCAAACATAAAGGCAAGAATTGGAGAAGCAAGGGCAGCATTCCTACAGTTAAAGAATATATGGAATTCAAATCATTTTCAACCAAAAGGTTTACTACAAATTTCAAAACAGTTTTACTGTACGGAGTTTAAACTTGGAGAACTACCACAACCACAGTCAAAAGTACACAAGATTTAATGATTAAATATCTATGTAAGATACTCGACATCCATTGGTCGGATTCTATCAACAACAGCGTACTGTGGGAAAGAACAAACCAACTTCCGGCTGAGGGGGAAATTAGGAATAGACGTTAAAAGTGGGTAGGACATACATTGTTGAAGTCAACAGACTGCATCATGAGGCATGCGCTAACCTGGAATCCTGAAGGAAAACAGAAAAGCATAGTGCCAAAGAACACACTGCGCCGAGGAATGGGAGAAGACATCAGAAGAATGGATAGCATCTGGAGACAACTGCAAAGGATTGTTCAGGACAGATTTCGATGAAGACTTCTGGTGGATGGACTGTGCTCCTTCACGATGAGTAACAGACGTAAGTATTTATGCATGTAACCAATTCGGTTGTGAAAGACGGGAGAAGCAGTTTATTTGGTAACTGACTAAAATAGATATGATCTCATCAAAACAATATAGGAGAGTTAAAGATTAGAGATGCACGGAGTAAAGATGCTTTGACATAATACGATTGATAGATTTAATTGATTATTTCGGGTCAGTCATTCTTGATCTTGGTGAGGTTCCACAAGTCACTCAACGTCCAGTGACCTGCCGACGAACTCAGGAATAGTCCAGCCTGATGAATGATTTGACTATGGCTCGGAAAATTTTTCTAATATTACAATGTACTGCCAGCATTTAGTGTAATCGTTTCGGATTAATGAACTACTGCCAAACGTTATTTCTGGGCGCCTTATTTAGAATTACTCTAGTAATTCGTTTAAATCAGGTTGGATATCCGGCCTATTGCCTTCATTGTTATGTAGCTCGAGTATTTGCAGTGGTGTCGTTTTCTAACCACACGGTTTCCGAAGCTAAACACATCTTCTCTGGGAAGATTTGCCTTTAGCATGTAACACTATGAGAAGGTCAGCAATGATGAGCGCGAGAACATTCATCCAATCTGATGTCATGGCTCAGTCTCGCAGACGTAGTTATTCTGTATAACTTGTCTTTGCTCTCATTAAATATATTATTGTTTCTTCACTAAAAATGTGTTTTTCAGAAATTATGGACGTTATATTGCTGATTATTACGATACGGTGAGTCGGTGTAGACAATGGTGGGACTTCCATGTAAGATCTTATATATTAGGTAGTCACTTCATAACAAATCTACAATTTTAGAAGTGGGTCTATCAATAGCGGTACTCCAATTTAACCGCCAATAACGATACAAACTTTCCAGACGGCTAAGGGAACTCGTTAACGAAGGGTAGGAATAGTAATAAATCTTAGATAGTGCTGCAGATCACCAATGACGTTGATCTGTGTCGATGATTGGGAGCCTACTCGAGCTGAGCAGGAATGTCATGACAAACCAGCTTACGTCGAAGTTATACCCCTTGATCAATACCTAACGTGGATTACCCTTTCGTCATATATAGGTACCATGGATACGTTGATGACCGTACAACACAGACAACAATACTACAGAAATATATCAGTAAGCACAGGTACTAGAAATAGAGTACGAACACTGTTGTATGAATAAGTCCATGGTCTGCAATTCAATAACGCGCGTTAGTTGTCATTGATACTGTTGAGGATTGGTATACTGTTCAATGTTCAGTGACCTAACTACCGGATGATTTGGCTAGAGCTCAAGAATATCCCACCAGCTCTTCAGTGCCTCATGGTTCACCACTTCAGACTAGCCTTTAAATATACATCTCTCTTTTTAGACTTACCCTCGGTTTTAGATCTAACAAAGGTCTCTTAATGAAAGCATGTTATATTCCTGTTATTATACATTTCGTAGGTTTTCACATGCAACTGAAAAGAGATGCCTTGTTCATTGCTTTGATAAACTTCATGGAATCTGAGTCTACAGCTGGATCACTGAATTAAAATGCCCAGTTCTCTGGCGCAGTGAGAGAATAATATCTCGAAATTTCGATCATACCATTTGTGCTGTTAGGTCACTAGTTATATGTGGGTTGGTCCGATCCTTTCCCATAAATAATTGATGCATCCATTTATTTTCCTAAAAGCTGAGGCTGAGGAAGTGACATTGAAGACCTCTGCAAGTGGTTCTAGAATAATAACTGATCGGGATACTTACAATCGTAGATATAACCTTACTTTGGGTTAATAAGCCAATATGAAACTGTTTCCTTAGTTACAAACACTGGTTTTGTGATTGGCATCTCAACGATATGACTGTGTAACTTGTAGGTATCAACACCATCCGAATAGAACTCAGTGAAGTGGAATGATATACTTTCAACATTGGTGGGGTCTGGTTTAAGTGATATGTTCGCGCTTTTCTGAGTATAGAAAGTCGTTTTAAGCATACAGGGCTCTCAAGTGCTAACTTTCCACAGTAAACAACCCGAAATCCATGGATGAGCAGTCAGAATATACTCCTGGCTCTATGCTTCTCGGATTTAAAGGTCTCATGACTAGTGTTTGAGGAGAAAGTCACCATGGCGCCTCCTAAAGGTTGGCATCCTTTGAATTGTATTGTCATTCTACAGAGGAATATAAGATAATCTATATGAAGTCAGCAATAAAATTCAGGAAAAACGGCCACTACCTGGATGTGACCCTGTAGGTATTCTACACTCCACTCGATAGATCTATAATCATTGGTCAGTTTGTTGAGAGAACGAGACCCTCGAGTGACGAAGTATCTCCTTTACATGTAGTTGGATAAAAGAAAGTATAAACAGATAAGTAATTATGACGTGTTCTAGGTTAAAAACTTAATATGGTGAGATGACTTTGTCACTAGAATTGGCGTCTGAAGGTCTTGTAGCGTGGTGTCGAGTTGAGCTGGACTATGAACACCGCTACCAGACTACTTGCCAATTAACCAATAAGATTCCGGTAGGCCGAAAATCAGAAGGCAGATGATAGTAGTAGTCGTAATATATTTGTTGGCAATCTCGTGGTATCGAAAGAATACCGAGATCGTGCCAAAGGAGTACAGGTGCGATCGGCAAGAAAAGATACGTGCGTAGTCGAAAACCGCGTAGAAGTAATGGAATACAATGGAAGACTAAAATGGCTGTTATTAGCACAGTTAAAAAAACGAGCACAGTAAAACAGTCACTGGTACAATTGGTTATAATAATAATTGTTTTCATCGAACCGATCGCGTTCTGTTGACAAAAGTAGGTCACTACAGGAGCCCCCCGCTAGAAAAGGTTTACACTTTCGATAGTTAGCGGTTTGATTCGTGAGACTGATCGGCAAAAGTGCGGTTGTAGGACGGAGGAAATTGGCGGAACAGGAAGTGATCATTGATCCTCGAGTTGCCAACGAAGGTCTTTTGCGCAGAACGGTACCAGGAGAAGTGTGCTGTATTTGTTGGTCGAATTAGCATACCACACCAGAGTGGTTTGTATCCAGAATCTGATGATTGCGTTCGTAGGGATGTGAACCAGGAAACGCTGCAGACGTAGGACGAAACCACGTTGAGCCAAGAAACCGGACGCGACCATAACGACCAAGCGTATGCCAGGCGAATTCGAGACCAGATAATCGACTAAGTGCGTTGACTAGAGCATGGGTGGCCAAGCCAGCTTTTGCCAAAGTTGACTGAAGTCGACGTTACCGAACGGGCGATGGTCGGAGGCGTGGGCTCAGGATACAAAAAAAAATTTAAAAAAAGAAAAGTGTAGCATGCGTGTAGTATAGGAATAATCCTACACCGCATCTGTTATTGACTGTGCGTTTAGACGCGAAAGCGTACGGGTAATCGTACTCGGAGACCGGAACGTGAGACGGTGGTCTCGTTCGTACTTCGTGAGCCTGCGATCCCATCCGAGGTCAAGGGCGGCGTGGTCTGCCGATCTGGACGTGAGACGGAAGTCTCGTCCGTAGATGGTGCAGATGACGCGTGCTGTTGACCGGGACGTGAGAACGAGGTCTCTGATGTATCTAGCGTGGGATCCGAGGTAGACGTAGAGATCCCGCTAGAAGGTTTGGTAGGTCTAGCATTGAGTCTCAAGTTATCGGGTAGGGCACTGTCATCGACGTGTGCTGGTTTGAGACGATCAATGCTGACGATCTCGACGCGGCCGTGTCGATCAACCTTGAAGGTCTTTTCGTGACGAGAGATCACGTGAAAAGGGCCTTCGTAAGGCTGTTGCAAAGGTTTGCGTACCGAATCTACTCGTATGAAAACATGTGAACAGGTAGATAACTCTCGAGGGAGAGCGACCTGTCGATGTTGTATTCGAGTTGACACCGGAGACAGCGTTCGCATAAATGCAGACAGTCGATGGACGTAGTCTGATTTACCGAAATCATTACTGCTCCGTGGTGTGAAGAATTCCCCAGGCAGACGCAATGTCGTGCCGTATACAAGTTCAGCGGCGGAACATTGGATATCTGCCTTCAAACTCGTTCTGATGCCTAAGAGAACGAGCGGTAAGGTTTCGTACCAATTGTCGTTTTCGTGTGCTCGGAGAGCACTTTTAAGTTGGCGGTGAAACCTTTCGACTAAACCATTCGATGCTGGATGGTAGGCGGTAGTGCGTATGCGTTTCGTACCAAGCAGCCGGGTCAGTGAGGAGAATAATGCGGACTCAAATTGTTGTCCTCGGTCAGTCGTGACAGTCGAAGGACAACCGTACAATGCTATCCATCGTTCTACGAAGCGGTGAGCAACTGTCTCCGCCGTGATAGACGTGATGGGAATAGCTTCGGGCCATCTTGTAAAACGGTCAATGCACGTGAGTATGTGATCATACCCATGCGATGGTGGCAATGGTCCTACAATGTCTATATGAACGTGATCAAAGCGAGCATCAGGCGTAGCAAACGTGCCGATGGGGGCAGCTACGTGCCTGTGCACTTTTGATCGTTGACACTGTAAGCATTACTTTACCCACATACGAACATCTTTATTCATGGACGGCCAGACGTATCGTGCAGCGATGAGACGTAATGTGGCTGCGATACCTGGATGAGACAATCCATGAAGGGCATCGAAGACGAGACGGCGATAGGCAGAGGGTACGATGGGTCGAGGAAGACCGGTAGAAATATCACATAGGATAGTACCTGAGCTAGTAGCTAGGGGTACTTCCTGGCACTGAAGGGACGAAGATTGTGGTGCTTCTGTACAGACAGGATCGTTTGCTTGCGCGGTGGCCATAGCAGGAAGATCGAGCACCGGTAAAGTAACTGCATTCGTCTGGATACGTGATAGAGCATCGGCAACATAGTTCGACTCGCCTTTAATGTGACGAAGGTCTGTCGTGAACTGTGAGATATAGTCCAAGTGTCTGTACTCTCGTGGTGAGTAGCGGTCAGACTTGGTATGCAGGGCATACGTTAGGGGCTTATGGTCGGTGAATAAAATGAATTGGCGTCCTTCTACTGCGTGCCGGAAATGTTTGATGGCGCAGTAGGCTGCAAGCAGTTCGCGACCAAAAGCGCTATATTTCGTCTCCGTGGGAGTAAGGCGTCGTGAGAAAAATTCGAGCGGTTGCCAACTACCGGAGATATTCTGTTGCATGACGGCTCCTATAGCGAAATCTGATGCATCAACCGCTATACTAAGCGTGGCTGATGGGTCAGGATGAGCGAGGAGTGTAACTGCAGCGAGAGCCGTTTTGATCTCTGAGAATGCAGTACGTGCGGTATCGTTCAGTTCTAATTTGCGTGGATTACCGCGTAGTAAATCGGTTAATGGTCGTAACCGTTCTGCCGCGTGAGGGATGAAACGTCGGTAGAAGTTAACCAAACCGAGAAAAGCCTTCAGTTCCTTGATTGAGGACGGCACGTTGTACTCCTTGATTGCTCGAATTTTGTCCTCGCAAGGCAGAATACCCTCTTGTTTGATGATGTGACCCAGAAATATTATTTCTGATTTACCCAATTCACATTTCTCTGGGTTGACTACTATTCCATTATCCGAAAGACGTTGGAATAATAGCGTAAGGTGTTGATAATGTTCATCTACATTTGATGATGCGATCAGCAGGTCATCAATATAGACGTGAACAAAATCCAAGTCTCGTACTATGCTATCGATAAACCTTTGGAAAGTTTGAGCAGCATTCCGTAATCCAAATGGCATTCGTAGGAACTCAAACAGACCGAACGGAGTCGTGATAGCAGTTTTTTCGATATCTTCAAGAGCGACTGGGATCTGGTGATATGCTCGTACCAGAACGATTTTAGAAAAGATAGTCGTGCCCTTGAGCGATGCCGTGATGTCGTGTATGTGGGGGATGGGGTAACTATCAAAGCGCGTAACTACGTTTAATGCTCGGTAGTCGCCACATGGTCTCCAACTAACCCCATCCTTTTTTGCCCACCATGTGTAAAGGAGAGGCCCAAGGACTGTGAGAAGGACGAATAATACCAGTAGACAGTAAATTGTCAAACTCACGTTTAGCGAAAGCTAATTTGTCCGGTGCCAGTCGGCGTGGTCTTGCCGTGACTGGTGGTCCGCGGGTGACTATGTGGTGTACCACACGATTGGTCACCGATGAAATCTCCTCGAGTGGTTTAGTTATTCTGGGGAATTTCTCGAATAAGGCGTGGAATTTATCGTCACACGAATAAAAAGTGCCGAGGATTCGGTACGCGTACATCGGAGTCTATTATATTAATACTATTCTTATCGTTATCCGTCATGTCAAATATATATATTAAAAATTAATATGAAAATATATGACAGACGTGGATAGATAAAACAATAGACTCACCGACTTGCCTTCTTTGAAAGATTTGACCGAGGTTGAGGCGTGTTCCAATATTTGGCTCACCAAATGTAGCGTGGTGTCGAGTTGAGCTGGACTATGAACACCGCTACCAGACTACTTGCCAATTAACCAATAAGATTCCGGTAGGCCGAAAATCAGAAGGCAGATGATAGTAGTAGTCGTAATATATTTGTTGGCAATCTCGTGGTATCGAAAGAATACCGAGATCGTGCCAAAGGAGTACAGGTGCGATCGGCAAGAAAAGATACGTGCGTAGTCGAAAACCGCGTAGAAGTAATGGAATACAATGGAAGACTAAAATGGCTGTTATTAGCACAGTTAAAAAAACGAGCACAGTAAAACAGTCACTGGTACAATTGGTTATAATAATAATTGTTTTCATCGAACCGATCGCGTTCTGTTGACAAAAGTAGGTCACTACAGTCTAAAAGATCAATATCATGTTATGTGAAGACGAAGTCTAACAATAATGATTCACCTTTTCGCTCCCTTGCATAGTAGTAACAAGTCCACTACATTACTTGCCAATTTCAGTCCAAGTGAAAAATACAAAAAACATGGGTTCTTTTATGGTTAGTTGGTACTGAGTAGAGACTCACTGTGTTTAAAAAAAGTAAGAAGTCTTTTAGCTCTGATTGATATCCGACAATTTTTAGAAAAAAGTAAAATCCTAGGAACGCATATCTCAAAGTCTTTCCATTAACTCTTGAGAGTATTTAGAAATATACGACAGCCATGTAAAACAAGCTAATGAGATCTTGGTTCACATTCGAAATTTCATAGTGATCTGATAGATTGATACTAGGAAACGACTGTATTTATTCCTTCCTTAAGGTACAATCCCATTTAAACTTTCGGGTACTTCTGACCGAAACACACCTGACCCCCTTTTACAAGATTGTAGAAAATGAAAAGTCAGGTTGGAGGTTTGTTGGTGGTGTGTCTTGAAACATAGGTAATTTTGTAAGCAATAAGCAAGCAACTTAGTCAGTACGAATTTCGGAATAGAAAGGAAATTAGTCATAACTGGGTGTACAATTTCAAGAGTGATGTTAAACCCTCAAATATACCCTGAGCATTGGTATTTTTGTAGCCCGATATCTGACTTCATTTGGATCGTACGGATGGTTGTTAATGAAATGTACATGACGCCCATCCTCGTATATAATCACCGACTTAAACGACGTTTGTGAATAACGAAATTAAATAACTCGAATATGAGAGTGGATTTCGAATACATATATCTTGTACACTCACTGATCTGGACAGGAAATCAGAGGGATGAAACGAAGAGAAGAAAACAGAGCGAAATAACACGCAGTGAAGGTGCGTGAACCAGCTCAATTTAATCAATCGTGAATCAGTATTTATAGTCACACAAAAATAAGCTACAGATATGTGATGAGTAGGATAAAATGTACACACACAGGCTCATATGAAAACAGTCAGGGTTGATAAGTGAATAATTAACAAGGTCAAAACGTGACTCAAGGATAATCGATAAATTGGTCTGTCCAGGAGCTAGAATAAAGTACATGGGAATAACATAGTAACCGACACAACAGTATTATATTCACGGATGTCTACCTGACTTGTGCTTGGTGTTGAGAGGCTTTAATCCGACGAAGCGTAGTGAAAACTCAAAGATTCTGATAAGTATTTATTTGATCCCGGGATTAAGTAGAAATGATACATGAACACACCACATTTTACGTGATTGATTAACAGTCAAATTTGTATTCAACATCATGTTGTCAATAATCTACTTGATGAGAATAAACTCACGGTATTGTGCATTTAAGGATTCCTTCTGAAAATGTAATTGCATATCATAAAAGATTGAAATAGGTTAGTTTCATAGGTCAGTCGCGCTGCAATCGATCAATTCATAGCTCAGCGTATAAAGTACGCTGGCTGTAATGGTGTATAAAACGTAATACTCGACGGCTTCCGCTTATCGATATAGTGATTTCGCGATAAATAATAACGTAGTACCGTAGGATCTAAAGAGGTTTAGTTCAAAAAACTTCGGTTACTTCAATTACAGTAGTTTTTTGTTGTATTTTCCATCATACTAGGACTGGCATTTTGTATGTTTGACTAATACCAATCAAGCAGCATATGTACGAATTCCCCGAGGATGCATTGCAGTTCTTACTTCAGCGTTACTCTAAAGCTTCCATACATTACCTCTCAATGTGCAGCAAAAATTCTTCTGATGATTAGTAAAAATTCCTGAGTTGTAAATAATTTAAAAACAATAAATGTTGTTTTTCCTGATATGTTCAGGGATTCATTTAAATCCATTCAAATTACCCAGTTAATATATAAATTCTCAACTGCTACTATGAGTATGAATAAGTCATCCATAAGATTTCGACGGCACTTTTATACGTAACGCCTTTATAATTGAAGCATACCAACCCAGTCAAATCAGAATTCAAAAATAAAAGGTTCGAAGATATATGTGAAAAGCTATCGATATATCGAGGAGCGTTTGGTCTAAGCCGGCTAGCAGTTACGAGGGATACTTAGCACAACGTACCCACTAGTGATTTAGTGCGGATGAGTGACCGAGAGCTTTTAGCCAAATGTGTCCATCAAAACTAATGAGGTCAGGATCAATGTCGAAGACTAACAGAACTATTTATTTTGGAGATTTGTTTACCGCCTCAAGACAATCCAGTAAGACCACTCCCAAGGATGTAATCACTT